>ML787137.1:363531-382250 GCA_009831015.1 Picea engelmannii | reverse complement strand
AGCAGTTGGTAGCTTGATGTATGCAATGGTTTGCACAAGACCAGATATTGCACATGCAATGGGAGTTGTGAGCAGGTATATGAACAATCCAAGTAAAGAACATTGGGAGGCAGTAAAGTGGATTCTCAGGTATTTGAGAGGTATTGCTACTCATGTATTATGTTTTGGAGGTTTAAACACTTTTCTACAGGGATATGTTGATTCAGATATGGCAGGTGATAAAGATAGTAGGAGGAGTACCACAGGGTATGTTTTTACTATAGGTGGAACAATAGTAAGTTGGATTTCGAAACTGCAAAAGGTTGTTGCACTTTCAACAACAGAGGCAGAGTATGTTGTTCCTACAGAGGCTAGTAAAGAGATGATTTGGTTACAGAGGTTTATGGAGGAATTGGGAAAGAAGCAAGAGAATAGAAGATTGTACTGTGACAGTGAGAGTTCCATTCATCTTGCAAAGAAATCAGCTTTCCATTTGAAGACTAAACATATATAGTTGAGGTACCACTTCATTCGATCTGCCTTGAAAGATGGACATTTGAAGTTGGAAAAGATACACACTAGATAGAATCCTGTAGACATATTAACAAAGGGAGTAACCAGGGAGAAACTGAGTTCCTACTCAGTTTCAGTTGGTCTTCAAGAATGAAGATGAAGATGAGAAATTTGCCAGGTCCAAAAAGGTTCAGAGTCCAGCATATACAACAGCGGTGGAGTTGTTGAGATCAATCTCCAAGTGGGAGATTGTTGGTTGTGGAGCCTGATTATCTTCCTGATTCAGAGGTCTTTTCTTTGGGTCATGTTTATACCCCATGAAGTATTTACACCCCAGAAGTATGTACACTCTTCCACGCGGGGGAGTGATTATAATTTCATTGTAAATCTGGACCATTCATTATAAGGTCGCAGATCTAATGATATAGATTATGTTAGGGTTTTTTTCCCTAGAAGGAAACCCTCTTTTATGAGAGAAATGTATTGCGGCTATGGTTGATGGCGAATATTGTATTCTGAGATAGGATATTGTGAGAGAAGGAAGAGGAAGTTACAACGGGTTTGTTGTAGTTTGTATCCCTTCATATGTTGGATAATAATAAAGGAAGGACCTAGCAATTTCTCTGGTGGACGTAGCCCACACTGGGTGAACCACGTAAATCTGTGTCTCTATTGTATTGTGTATCTTTTGTGTTTTGTTTCCACATTTGTTTTATTTTATTGCTCCACGGTCCTATTTTTCTAACAAGTATCGAGGTATGTTTCCCTTCAAATTTTTCAACTGTGGAAAGATAGGTCACTTTTCATCTAAGTGTCCACATAAGAAGAAGGACCAGAACTTTGAAGGTGAAGAGAAGTACAAATCCAAGAGATTTGGTAAAAAGAAAAGTTTATGTGTAAACAATGATGACTCTTCAGGAGACACAGATAGTGATTCTTCTTGTGAAGATAAGGTTAATGACTTTATGCTTATGGACAAAGAGGATTATGATAATAAAATCATAGTAAGTGATGTAAATGATGAAGAAGATGTGGTTGACTTGGAAGGAGAACTGATCAGTTCCCTAGAAGAAATTGCTAGACTCGGATTTAAGAAGAAAAAGAAAAAACAATTGCTAATACAGTTCGAGAAAGACAATAAAAAACCCAATGAAGACTTTGGCCTGTTAAAAGTGGAGTTAGAAGAGGCAAATAAAATAAAAGAAATTATGAAACAATAGTTATCAGAGAAGAAGGCAAGATGTGAAGCCTTGGAAGAAGAGGTAGTAAAAACCAAGAAAGAGATGGAGAAGTTTAAAGCATTATATCTCCAAAATCATCCAAGCATTAAAGCCTCAACAAAACTAAATGACATTTTGAGAAAACAAATATCTCCTTTATTGAAGACCGGTTTAGGCTATGTAAGTGTTTCAAGAAACAAAGAGCCAATAAACATGATCAAATGCCAAGTCAGAAGACAATCAGACCATGTGAGTACTCTGGCACCGAAAACTAATAAAGACAAGATGATCCCTGATAAAAAACAAAGATATCAGAAGATGGAGCAACAAATGCCAAGAAGAAGGCCATCCTTCAGGTACCAAGATTGCTTCCATGGTTATTGTTTTTACTTCTCTAAGTTTTGTCATAATATTGAAAATTGTCAAATTAAGTTTAGAAACATCCAACTGAGGAGATCAAGAAATAAGCAATATTTGAAACATAGAACTAAACAACCAGTGAGTAGACAAAGTTCCACCAATCACTTTGACCTATTGAACAATGGGATCAAATGATATAACTACCATAACTTTGGGCGCAAATATGCAAACTGCCATCTAAAGAATTACAAAGTAGATCCAAGGATAAAACCCTTAGCCAGAAATGCCAACACTTAGAAAAATAAAGATAGTGAAAAATGTGGTCTAGTACTTTCAGCTCAAAAACAAAAATACCCCTAGTATATAGGCAGTGGATGTTCTAAGCACATGACTAGAGACAAGGATAAGTTTATGTATATAAGTAAAAGAAAAACAAGAAATGTTACCTTTGGAAATGATGAACCAGGTAAATTCAAGGGTAAAAGGATGGTGAGTTTGAGCAATGGTAAAGGAAAATCCCAGGATGTTCTTCTTGTAGATGGGTTGAACTATAATTTTCTCAGTGTAAGTCAAATGTGTGACAGAGGATGTGAAGTGGTGTTCACTTCCAAATATTTTAAGATAAAGTCTGTAAACTTCGGCCAAGTCGTAGCTAAAGGCATAAGGACATATAATAAGGTATATGTGCTGAAAGAAGATAGAGAAGAGTGTCATCTAAGAAAACATGATGAAATATAGTTATGGAATAGGATACTTGGACATATAAACTTTGACCACTTAATCAAACTCAAAAATATTGAGGGAGTAAAAGATCTTCCAAGAATATCAAAGCCACAAGATTTTGTGTGTAAGCCCTACCAAGTAGGAATGCAAACCAGGACACAGTTTAAATCTAAGAGCTCTACTTCAACAGAGAAACCACTCCAATTAGTTCATATGGATTTATGTGGACCATCAAGTCAGAAAGACATAGGGAAGGAAAACTACTTCATGATGATCATTGATGATTACTCCAGACTCACTTGGGTTTCCTTTCTCAAAGAAAAAACTGAATCATTTGAGAAATTTAAAATATTTCAGGCTTTAAATGAGAATCAAATAGGAAACATATTAAAGGTTGTAATATCAAACAAAGGAAGAGAATTTATGTCAAGTGATTTCAAGGAATTATGTGATAAACATGGGATCAAAAGAGAATACACAATCCCAGGAACTCCACAACAAAATGGAGTAGTTGAGAGGCAAAACAGAACAGTCCAGCAAATGGCCAGGTCAATGATGAATGAGAAGAACATTGGTCAAACCTACTGGGTAGAATCAATACACACATCAATCCATATTCTTAACAAATATCACCTCAGTCTACTTAGTGACAAGAAACCTTATGAATTGTGGTATGGAAGACCTACTTCAATCAAACACTTCAAAGTCTTTGGGAGTAAGTGCTACATAAAGAATAATAATGAAAACCTTGGCAAGTATGATGAAAGGGATGATGAAGGCATATTCTTAGGGTATTCTACAAACAACAAAGGATACATATGCTATAATAAGAGGCTGCATAAAATGGTTGATTGTATTGACATAAAGGTTGATTTAGGAATCCTAGTAAGAGATATGAGAAATATTGAATCAACCACAAAGGATATAGTTGAAGTTGAATATGAATAGGTCCAAGGATCAGAAAAAAGAAGAATCTGAGTCAGATGAATATACAAACACTCAGACAAACTCAAATCAATAGACAACATCAAATCCTTCCTCCAGAATTACTCAAAATAATCATCTTGCAAGTCAGATAATTGGTGAGAAAGACAAAGTTGTACAAACCAGGAAAAGGATAATAAAAGACACTGAGAAATAACATATATCCTTCGTATCCATGATAGAACCCAAGAACTTCAATGAAGCTAATGAAGATGTAAATTGGTTAAAATCAATGAATGAGGAACTGGATCAGATTGAGAAGAACAATACTTGGGAGCTTGTTCCTATACCGGAAGATAAGAATGCAATTGGCTCCAAATGGGTGTTTAAGAATAAAATGAATGAACAAAGACAAATAGTTAGGAAAAAAGCCAGATTGGTCTGTAAAGGATATGCTCAAATAGAAGGACTAGATTTTGATGAAACATTTGTACCCGTAGAAAGATTAGAAGCTATTAGAATGTTTCTTTCCTATGCTTGTCATAAGAAATTTAAAGTCTATCAAATGGATGTCAAGTCATCTTTTCTAAATGGAGATATAAAAGAATAAGTCTATATGGAACAACCAGAAGGTTTCCAACTGTCAAATAACCCTGACTTTGTCTGCAAGCTGAAGAAAGCCTTATATGGGTTAAAACAAGCTCCTCATGCCTAGTACTATAGACTGGGTAAGTATCTTCAATACAAAGGGTTAAAGAGAGGAACAATTGACAACAATCTATATATCAGAACAGAGAGTAATGATTTTCTCATTGTGTTGGTCTATGTAGATGACATCATCTTCGGAAGTAATAATGCTTCACTGGTAAGATGGTTTTCTTCCGCCATGTAGTCTAAATTTGAAATGTCTATGATAATGGAACTGTCATTTTTTCTTGGTATGGAAATTACTCAGAGGTATGAAGGAATATTTCTTTCTCAGGAGAAATATCTAAGAGAAATATTGAAAAGGTTTCAAATGGAAGATTCTACACCTGTGAGAACACCTATGGTCACTGGATGCAAGCTAAGAAAGGATGGTGACTCACCTAATGTTGATCAGATTTTATATATGTGTATGATAGGCAACCTATTGTACATCACAAAATCTCATCCAGACATAATGCATGGTGTTGGAATGGTAGGAAGGTATCAATCTGCACCTAAACAGAGTCATTTGATATCTTTCAAAATAATATTCAAATATTTGAAAGGAACGATGAACTATAGTCTATGGTACCATAGGGATCAGAATTTTCAATTATCAATATATTCAAATGCTAATTAGGCTAACTGCATGGATGAAAGTAAAAGCACGAGTGGAGATACATTCTTCTTAGGAGATTCCCTTGTAGCATGGTTGAGAAAGAAGAAAGGTTCCATTTCCTTATCGACTACAAAAGCTCAGTACATTGCAATTGCCACTTGTTGTACCCAAGTATTATGGATGATTCATACACTTGTAGACTTGGAGGTAAAATATACTGCACTGATCCCAATTCATTGTCATAATACTAGTGCAATTAGTGTGTCAAAGAATATTGTATTTCACTCCAAGACCAAGCATATACCCATCAAATATAACATTTTGAGGGAACAGGTGACCAACACTATTGTTTCTTTGCATTATATTCTATCCAAAGATTAGATTGTTGATATCTTCACTAAACCACTTGCAAAATCTTAGTTTGAGTGTCTACGCCAGAAGTTGGACGTGACCCCATTCTCAACCTAAGAGAGTCCATCCTGTCAAGGGGAGTATGTGTTGGTTGAATATATGATACATTCGAAAAGTACTGCAACAACTTAGGGGGAGCAGGTTTTCTTTGACATTGATGTCAAAAGGGGAGAAAAGGAGTGGTCTTGATGCTACAGTTGGAGGCTCAAGAAGAATAGCGCAGCCTTTTAGGGTTTCCATCAATGCCAAAGGGGGAGACTATTGGCATGTTTTACAAGAAAGCATGTGCTTTTCATTGATGGAAAGAACAACAATGTTGATGGTAAACAGGAAAAGCATAATCTTAGGACGAGAGGTGAACAGTATGCAGAGATGAGAAATTTCAGAAAAGATAGAAGTTTCTAGAAGTGCAGATGAGGTCCAAGAGATAGACTCGTAGGAGGAGAAAAGGTCGAGACCCGTGAACACTTAGAAAACCTTCTAAGTTGGAGAGATCATAAGCTCAAGAGGAGGAGCGATAGTGGCGGTTGGATCAAACACTGTGAAGAATCTGGACTGTTATATCAGAGTCCATACATGATGAACAAGTGCACAAGAGAGGAATAGATCCCATTTGTAGGATCTGAGCACAAAGTACCAACAACCATTATATCCAGTGGATTTTTAAGGAGGATAATCTCAGGAGGAATACGTGACAACTGTCAGATTGAATTAGTGGAAGGACAGGATAAGCAAGGGATGATATTTGAGATCTCAAGCACCCTAATTATTGTCAACCTTCGGATCATTTTAAAGTTGAAGGATAGGATAAGTGAGGCAAAACGGTCAAGAATTTGATTACCAAAATCCCCGTCAGTTGACAGATCACTTTCAAGTGGAAGGATAGGATAAGCTAGAAGAGTTGCATTGTAGATAAATAGAGCCATCGATCTAGGATCATGATCAATGAACAACATTTAGTTTAGGTATAAATATGAGAGGACATTAGGATCCAAAAAAATCTCACTTCATATTTTTCAGTTTGAGATTTGAAATCCCCGAAGTTCAGAGAGCCGGAGAGCCGAAGTAAATCTCAAGCGTCGGATCGTATAAAGTGGATCTAGGTCATCTAATATAGAGTGTTAGTTTGAGATTTGAAATACCCGAAGACTGGAGACCCAGAGAGCCGAAATAAATCCTCGATCGTCGAATCATCCGTAGTGAATTTCAATCGTCATATCATTCTAAAGTGGAAGGACAGGATAAGTTAGGAAAAGGTCGTGCTAATCTCAGCGGTCGAGAATCGAGGACTTAGATATACGTTCGACAGGGCATATCGGACCCCCCTTGAACTTTCTTTCTTTAACCGAGTGGGGGGGGGTCCGATTTGGTGGTATTTTCCATGTGGGACCCTCATACGTGTCACCTTCCTATCAACTCAGATGCCCCTCGCTCATTACCACTTACCGCCTGTAAACCACCAAACCACTCATACTTACCACCTGTGCATTACGACGTCACACTCCACTACCCACTACACGTCAAATTCCAATACCGTGCTCTACCTCCACACTCCACTACACTTCCTACACGTCTCTCCCACGTCAGCAGACCACCTCAACAAGGACATGTGGCAAACCACATCAGCAAGGACACGATTCGTACAATCTGAAAGATCACTTCGGGTGTATTCTCAACAGTTGATCATATTATAGTGAAAGGATAATGTAAGTTTGAAAATTTTAAATCCTGAAGTTCCGAAGGGAGAAGTTCCAACATCCATCCATCTCAATGTTTGATTAATTCCTAGCTGTCAGATTGAATAATCAAAGGATGAGTGTAAGGATCAAATCTGACCATTGATTTGTTTTTGTGAAATAAACCATCCAATCTTATCCATCAACTTAGGATCACCATCAAGATTGTAAGATCGATGGTCCCATCGCATTGCGGGGATTGAAGATGCGCGAAATTTAAAAATTTGAAGGTGGGTCGCAATTGAAACCATGGTTTTGGGGAAAGTACACGTGGAGGCTTGAGGTAAATTGCAGGGCGAAAATCAGTTTGTTCTACACCACCTTTGGATGCTCCCACAATCGCATGGTCACATGAGTTCATCTCCCAAGGTAATATTGATGGAGGAGCTAGCACATTCCTAAGCTCCACTTCAGAGTTCGGGAGATCGGGAAGTGCCTTTCGAATAGGCATTTGGTCACTGTCGATGGTCACATGAAGGAAGGGGCTTAGAAGCCAAAGAAGCCAAAATGACTCTCTGTAACTGACAGAACAGAGTGATTGTATCTTCCAGAGAATTCAAAGAGATTTAGGGTCATTTCCAGAGGAGTTGAAGAGTCTCGAGGTAACTTCCAATGGAATGAAGACTCATCATAGAGACAATTGACATATGGAAGAGAGTCAAAAATTGTAACTTCCAGAGAAGCCAAAGAATATCAAGATAATGGCCACTGATGAAGAATGAACTCAACATGATCACCAGAGAGAAATAAGAGTTAGGTGTATGATCTAGCAGAGGACTTGGCATGATAAATATACGCAGAATAGAGAAAAGATGGTTTCTTCTGTTGAGAGTTATTCATGTGGGTAGAAGCATGCTTTGTATAGCAGCTGAAATGCATAGAAGAGGCATAGTGCATAGAATGGACATGGCACACAGAGTATAAAATGTTGAAGAACAAAAAGTGCAAGTGAGGGAGCAGGAGGACACTGATGCAAGCAGAGTAGATAAGTGTAGTAGAAAAATGACAAGACTGCTAAGCCATTTATTGCACCACTTTTTTCACCTAAATGAGCAAAATAAGGGTGCTTACAAGCCTAGTTGGGTTATCTAGGAAAGACGATAGTGAAGGAAAGAGTTAGAAGTTTAAATCATAAAGGATAAGAAAAGAATTAAACTAAGAACATTAAAATAAACTAGACTAGAGTGCATAAGGACATTAGAACAAGAAATAAACAACATTCATGCCACTAATGGAAAGGATTGTATTAGTGGAAAGAAAACAATGAAGAGAAAGGGAGATGTATGGGTCCCCTCTTCCTCCAAGGGAGGGCTCTTGGACCCCCAAATATTGATATCTTCTTACAAGTAACAAACTAGAATGAAATGGTGAAGAGAATCCAAAGCACATTCAATCAAGAGGTGATATGAATGGCTAAATTAAATTGTGTTAGCATGCTCTTGATGAGGAAAGAGGATCCTCCAAGAGAATATCAACATCATAAAAATACAAATGAATTCCTTGAAAATATAGTGCACCCACGACTTCCTTTTATAGCATATCTTTGAGGTATTATGCAACCAGTTCTTAGTGTGAATAAGGGGCCATTTAGGGCACCTTTAGGTGTTTGACCAGCCCCCCAGTCTGATTCAGCCGAGATTTGGATGTCAAATCGACTTGGAAGTTGAACCAGAAGTGGGTGGAAGGTAGACCAATATCATAAATGCGTCGTTTTGAGGTGTGCATGGATTTTTGCTTCCATAGTCGCACATCGGGTGCATGTGCGCTTTTCTGATGTTATCTGACTGTCACACGTGCACACGCACCTTGTGCATTTTTAGCGCATGCTAATTTTATTGCTGGTTGTATAGTTTTGTACCTTTTGGAGATGCATTTTTGGTTCATGAGTGAACTAATGAGTGTTTTAAAGATGCTAGATTCCTGCAACCATTTCCAGACGAAATTCCAGTGATAACAGATGCCCCCTGATGTGTGAGGTTAGAAGCATATGTATAGCCGAAATACATCAATGTTTCTTCTACTGAGAGTACCTGTGTAAGAAAGAGAATTGTGGGGAGTATCAAGAGTGACCCATTGGAAGGAGAGGGGAACCTATAGGACTCAAGCCTCTCCCAAGGTGTGGAAAAATATTTAACTATGTACAAATGAGGTGGGCATGCCCCATGCTCGTGTCATGTAACTCAAAAAGATGTAATACAGTAACTGAATTTGTGTGTGGACGTAAATCACTGCAGCGCCCTCTAGGGTGATTTGATAATAACAGGGGACAATTTTGATGGTAAAAAAGCTCTGAAAAAGGTTTGATAATAACAGAGGAGAAGTGTCAATAATGTGCAGACATTGATAGTCTATCAAATTTCAGAGGTCTTTGGCTAAGATAAAACAACTGCAATAGTCACAAAGTAAGACCCACCATAACATGAGATATTTTTGAAGTCGAATGTTATGGGGGTAAATGACAACAGAGAACATTGGTGGTTATCTCTGTGTCGTCCGAGACTCCTCATTGTAAAGGTATTGAGAGTCAATATACTATCTCCCTTCTGGAAACCATGTTGATGTTGATAGAAAAGGAGACACGACTCCAAGAAGCAAAGGGCTTCCTGAAATCCATTGAATGAGATCAGGAACTGATGAGGTACATGGACGAAGTCAAGATGTGGTGAGACTCAATAATTCCCTTGGTTGGGGAGATAGGCAAAGTGGCAGCAACCATAAAACTAAATTTAGTGTCAGGGGGATGACTAGATGAGGGTGAGTTGTGCCAGAGGTGTGAAAAAATGGACAAGCATAGAGATCAAAAAGGTGTATGGATTGTAAGATACTCGGGGTTTATGTATAATTTCATTGATGAGAGGAAGTGAAAAATGACCAAACCAAGGGCGACAAGGGTTTTTTTGCCGAAAAAAGGAAGGTCACTAAAGGCGACAACAGGAAGAGATGTAAATGCGGGGAAAAAGGTTTTGTACAATTACTAAAAGAATAAAGAATGAGTTGGGATGACTGTGCAGATACAGAAATGGGTGCCCCAATATAATATGGCTTGGTCGATGATGGCGCAAGTTGTTTTCGAAACAAGTGGAGGGTGAGGGCCCCATAGGTGGGTTTTTGTATTTAGGGAAATGTATGGAGGACAATCTGCAGATGGGAAAACTGACGGTGGATGAAAATGGATGGTTGATGAGACTGCGGGGATGCGGTTAAAATAGAACCATGATGAAGTAACCTGGGAGTCCATTGGGTAGGATAGCATAATGAGGAGAAGGAGTATGTGTTTGGTTCTCGATGATGTGTAAGACTATTGAGAATCCCATATCTAAGGGGTGAAAACAACATGAATGTCAAAGTGCCAAGGGGGACTATAAATGGGACAACTCATGTGGGGGAGGGTGCTACCGGGTGACAGTATTGAAATACAGTGGAGGTGATAGTACTGCAGAGCCGAACATGGGGATCCTAGAGGCAAAGATCACTGGGTTTCACTGGGAGATGCAATTTGAGATTCATAGGGAATGACTACATGTCAGTGTCGATGATATACCTAAAGGGACACTGTTCACATATGATGATCAATTACCTACACACATGAAAACCGAATACCCGATGTGAGCAATATCTTAAGAGAAAGATCATATAATAGTTATTAAATAATATGTGAATGTAAGCATGCGTACTTGAGTGTCAGATGAGAAAAATGCCCCTCGGGGGATGTGGATGGAAAATGGCCTGGGGAATGGAATTGTGTAGGTAACGGGGTCCTAATCCTATGGTTGAATATGGATCGAAAAACAAGCACTCGGAGCTCCCAAAATTGAGTCTGGAAGTTTGGCAAAATGGACTATATATAGATGTAGGGCCCACAAAGCCACCTCATTTGTACTTATTGTCTCATTGAGTGGACAAGCATTTTTGGAGGAGATTTTGGGAGATTGAGGCAGTTGATTCAGGATCAACGAGTGTCAGGTTAGTTGTCGTATCCTCCTGCATAGAATTAGGGTTTATGTTTTCGGGCAAGGCTGGTACGGAGGGATGTACAAGGGGTTTTGTGGTTGTGGGGTCCCCAAGTGTGCAAGCGATCGAGAGGAGTAACTTTGGTGACTATCAACATGAGGTTGCTTTCTAGTGGTGGAAATGTAGAGGGGGTATCGCAAGGAGGTTGCGATGGTTTTCTCAACATAAACCAAATATTGAGATATTGTGGGTTGAAAATGGTATTCGGGCGTAGAATTTCCGTGGGGAAATGAAATGGAGAATTGGGGGGATTTGGAGGAAAATCCTCATATAAATCATCTAGGAACCATGGGGGAGTAGGGAGTTCCTCAGGTTTCAGCAAGAAGATATGAACCACATCAAGTGATGGGGTAGGGGTACTCACTAGTTCTACTGGAGGGGGGGGTGTAGGGTTTTGAATAATGCCCACTTAAAGACGCCTGTATTCAATGATCATAGTACATTGATATGTAAAATGATCAAGTGATTCGCATAGAAAGAAAGGACATATAATATGTTCATTGACTGAGGTCGTGACATAATGGATGTCAGTGACATGTGTTGGGGTGGGTTCTTGCTGAAATCTCTGGTGTATTTATGTTAGCGTCTGCCAGAATTGAGGTAACATTAGACAATGGTGTGTATAATGGACATATTCTGAATAGATGGCGCATGCGAATTTGGTTCGCAGTCCTTTGCTACTTGTGTTCGGGGAAATAATGACAGTACTGGATGAAGCGACGAGTTGTAGTGGTGCTCGAGGGAGTTGAATTAGATTGCGTAGCTCAGGGAGGGATGGGCACTTGTTGGTGGGGTGTTCATCTTTCTTGCATAGCGTGCAAGGAGGTTGGACACGTGGGGGAAGTGGAGCAGTGGGCTCTTTATTTTTTCCGTCTGGCCGCAGCTGTAGCAGGCGTGTTACTGAGTGGGAGTGTGGGTGGGATGGTGGGGGTAAGTATGGGAATTTTCATCGAGATTCCTTCTATTTGGGGAGGGAGGGATGGTTGAGGGACCATCTCAGAAGGATGTAGATACCAGACTAGGATTTCCAACACCATATTACAAAGGGTGAGCGTTGTGGCTACCTAGAAAGCTTGTACACCCGGTGGGGGGTAAAACAAAGGGATTTGGATAATGTCTTGGGACAATGTTTCCAAAACCAGGATATGGCCTTGGGGGAGGGGAAGATCAGGAACAGGTAGATATGAACAAGTTCCAGGGGATTCTTGAGGGAGGAGTTCTGCGACTAGTGGGACGTCATGGATGAAAGAGGCCTCGGTGGGAGGGAGATTATCTTCAATTTTCATTGTGTTGGTGGAGACGACACATACTTGTTCTGAGGGATGGATGAGAGGTGGTGCTCCATGGTATGTCCCTAGCAAGGATGGGTCCTTAAAAATTCTGGGGCCTATCTCGATGAGTGGATAGGCATCTGTATTAGTGTGACAAAAGGGAGGATGTTGTCAATGTTGGATGAAGGGTTAGGCTCATAATGTGATACTTGATCGATGGTAATGATCTTTCCGTTATGGGGAAACATCATGGTTTGGAACACAGAAGAGGTGATTTCCTTCATAGCATACATGTAGCTACAATCAAACAAAATATTGTAGTCAAGAAGGGCATCGATAACCTCAATGTCAATAAGAATGGTTTTCCCCTCGACTTCGACAGGTACATTTTGGAAGATCCCCTCTGGAGACAAGGGTCATCCATCGTAAGCCCTCAGAGTAATGGCGGATGGTATTAGCTCTGGAGAGCCAAGTTTCTGCCAAACAATTTTGGACATGATGCATGTGGATGCACCTTCATCAATAATGCAACGGTGGACTGTGATATTCTGGATTTTAGCCAGTATTTGAAAAGCGACAAGAGCGAGGAGGCGGTGTTCTCCACTGTCGAGATAAAATGTGATGAGTCAAGTATCGACAGGGTCGACTCCCTTTAGAGTGGAAAGTAATGACTTCCGTTGAGTAGGACAGGTTTGAAGAACTTCTATGACTGACATGGCAGTAGGAGATTGTGCCAAGTCATCGACCAGACTATAATTGTGGGCTGCCCTAGCCTAAGGGTTGTTGACATTCCTTCGTAATGGGATGAGAGGGATGCAAAGAGGTGTTTCAGTATTCGGGCACGGAATCATCAAAGGTGGGCCAGTTGTGATTGGGGTGGCCTCCAAGGTAGTGGGAGTAGGGTCAGAGGATGTGTTGTATTGACGACTGCACGTTTGTAGAAGGACTTCTTCCTCACTAGTGAGGAGGATAGTGGGATTTGTAGGAGGTCCAGGGTTGGTGTATTGTCCCATCTATGGTGGGGATGGATGCATCTCCTGTTGGGTTTTCATTACCCCTTTGTGTGGTATGCGGTTTTGTAACATAGCTGGGGGGGGTTTTCACATATATTTTTGTGGGGCCTACTGGGGAGCATGCGGTACTGGGGGATGTGGTCCATTTCTGGATTCTTTCATCCATTTGAAGTCCGCAATTTGGAGGAAATGGTGAGTATAATGGCCGTACTCACCGCAAAGGGGACAAGGGAAGTTTGTCTGAATATTGTTGTTGTTCTTCCCTTGGTGTTTGTTGTTATTGCCCCCTTGGGGGTTCTCGTTCCCCTGATTTTGGTTGCCCAAGGTAGGTTGGTTTTGGTTTCCTTATGTTCCGTGATTATTATTGTTTCGATTTTTTCTTTTATTTTTGGAATTTTTTGACTGATGGGTCAGATTAGCCATATTCAGTTGGTCAAAATTTTGATACTGCTGAATGGGAAAGGGTTGAACAAAATTAACCCCAACGTGTGGTTTCCCTTGTGGAGAAGTAATGGGTTGAGGAGGACCAGGAAATGGAAAGTATGGATTTTTCCATGGTAATGATTCGTAGGGTGTATAGGAAGGCATGACGCTTTCACTGGTGGAGGTGCCAGAACTAGGTTGGGTCGCGGGGCATTTTGTGGGTGTTGGTGGCAGTCCGCTAATGGGTGGAGGAAATGTCAAGGGGTATGGTTGTTGATAAGGGGGAGAAGGATAATAAGGGGGTCCACCATATGATGGTGGATATTTAGGTGTTCCATACATAGGTGGTTGTTGGGGGTGTGAATTGTGGTGTGTAGTGGTACCAATCAATCCATCTACTGAGTGAGACATCCCAGGTTTGTCCTAGCCAAAGGGTACAAGTCTCAGGGTGTCAGGTAGCACTATATATAAGTATCCTAACTGTGAGTAAATGAGTTCAAATTGTTAGGCTTTGCTGATGGCTTCTTCTTCTTATTGGGGGAAGGTGGCGGCCACATCTTTACCAAGGACATAAATAAGTGATTTGAGGAACCAGTTGAGACATTGTTGTGAGGTGGCTTTAGCTTTGCAAAGACTATGTCACCGACGCCATTCGTGAATGTGGTCGGCGATGTGCATGGCAGACGTTTGTTTAAACTCTGAGAGTAATTCAAGACCGTTGTCATGACAAATTGGTAGTTGAAAGAAGGTCAAAAAATCTTTGGCCAATGATTCGAAGGTCACATGGGACCCATATTTTTCTTCTACATATGACTTGGTCGATGGGCCAGTGAGAGTGTGTTGAAATAGTATCAATCGGATAGAATCATCCATAATGCTATTGGAGGAGCACCATAAATGGAAGGTCATGATATGGTTGGCTGGGCCATCTCCTACTTTTCCTTCAAACTTGGGGATGTCTTAAGGTAGTTTGGTAGGCGTTACAAGACATGTGGGGTCATATGATATAGGATCGTTATTGATTTTAGTCAAATCTGGTATGTTGAGGGAAGCCAAGTATGGCATCTCGGGTTGTTGTGGAAGATTAGTGCCAACCATGGTAGGAATTGTTTGTGTGCCTGACCCGGATTGAGGGTTTGTTCCAGCCATAGTGTGAATGTGGGGTGTACCTGACTCGTGAAGGGGGCTAGATGGAGTTGTACTTCCTCCTTGAAAAGAAGTGTGCCCCCGCTTCCGTGTAAAGGAGAGTGTGTGGATGGTTGACCTTGGGAAGTGGACCCAAGTAGAGTGGAACCAAACAAAGATGATCCCAAGATAGTAGCACTCACAGGGATGTCAGAAAGTATGGTTGATGAGTTGGCAAGACAAGGAACTCCCCCTAGAATGGGAGGGAGATTTAGCAAGTGTCTGGAACGAAAAGGATTATGTGGGTCCCCTATGGTGTCCAACTAGAAAAGTGGATGTGTGAAAATGGTGATGAGATAAATTAATGAATAAGAGACTTTGTATAACTTGTACCTTCACAATATATCGCACAATCACATGTAATCACAAGAACATCATACATAAATCAACTGATAAAGAAGCATACATGTGGGTAGGTGGTTCTTGTCCGCATGGGAGAAAAAAGAAAAACAAATGCTCATGTCCTAAAAATACGTAACTTCCTTCCTCTCAAGTAGCACTGGACCTTCTAATAGCACTCAAAAGTGGGGTCTGAAGCCACTGAAAGAGGAACTAGTGAAGGATGAAGTAATCAGTTATAATGAGGGGTAGAGGGTGCATATCCTGAAAGAGATGGCGATATTTCCCAATAGCCACACAAAATGCGATCAAGGTGAAATTGCAGCCCACAACTTTCACCTGGTTAGATGTCCTAAAATTTGGTTACTAGGTACCTTGGTCAAAGTGAGACATTTAGATTTTTGGCCTAAGAAATGGGTCACGGGTTGGATCCCGTCCAAGAGGTGGGTGCCTCAAGGGGGGACACATAGAACAAATGGACCTTGGCCTTCGACCCCTCACACGTATCTCCTTGCCTTATGTTGTTAGGAACACTTGACTTGAAGGATTTTTAAGGTTCCCTATTTGACAACTTCTATTGTTTTGAAGATGTGAGAACCACGTAACGGGGAGTTATTTGGATGCCTATCCCCAAGATCCTACCTAGAATAAAAAAATTCTTTTGGCACCTCCTGTGGAGGAAACTTAGTGATTTTTTAGAAAAAAATTTAGATGTGGTTGTTTGAGAGATTGGGTGTGTGAGCCATTCTCATTGAAATTAAGTGGGAGTGGATAGTTTCGCCAAGAAAAGGGTGGGGTGTTTCAAAATCCATTTGGAGGAAACTTACTTCAACCTCCACGTTTCGAGATGAAAACTTTGTGAGTGAGTAGTGACTTTGTGTGTGAACAAGTGAAAGTGTGCCAATTTTTTTAATAAATTAGGTGTCACCTTGTTGCATGTGGACTTCGTGTGGTCCTTACAAGTCTTGATTACCTAATTTACTATGTGTCATTGGTACAAGTTTAAGGAATTTTAAAGTCCCTAGGAAACTAGCATGTGGACATGTGGGTCCTTACTATTCCTTTAACTCCCTAGTGTGATTTAATCTAAGAAAGATTTGAAACTATTCTAGATTGTGCATATGTGGGCATGTATGGGCCCGTTACAAAACCTTTAAGCTTCCCTACTTATTTAATCTAAGAAAGTAAACTTCAATCACTATCCTATGTTTGTAGCATGTGGTTATGTATGGGCTCATTACAATATTAAGATGTGTTTGAAAATTAAACTAAGAGGAGTCTCGAGGGGGTTGTTGTCCTCTCCTAAAGATTTTGTCTTTTTAAGGGAGATAAAATTTTCCCTCAATCTCTTTCTGATTCTCAATATCGCTTTGGGGCATGAGAGAAGATCATACTCAACGATTGATATCCAATTTCTGGTACCAATGCAATTTTATATGTGATGTAGGATGAATCCAACCTAGAATTTACTCAAAGCAAGCCATCCATGTGGAAAAAATGAAAGCAAAAGAGGAAAGAATGATTTTAATTGCCTAAGTGCCTATGTTTTTATTAATCCCTTCATATGGAGAGGGTATCTAAGTGTGGTGCATGTTACAATCTGCATGGAATCAATTTTGAGAAGGCTATGGGCCTTCAATAGATCACAAAAATACTTACAATATTTGATTTTTTGGGCAGATGTGCAGGTATCAGAGTAGAAAGAGGTGCATTGGGTGCTAATCCGCAGATTAAAAATGACCTTTGGGCACAGTGCACAGAGGGCACTGAGAAACACAGGGGGTTTTGCACACGTCCTCGGAAGAAACAAAAGGAAGAGCTAAAATAACCCAAATGGGGGAAGAAATTGATACCTTTCCCCAGTGGAGTGGCCAATCGATTGCACCACTTTTGTCACCTAAATGATAAAAATAAGGGTGTTTACAAGCCCAGTTGGGTTATCTAGGCAAGGCAACGGTGAAGGAAATATTTAGAAGTATAAAGCATAAAGGATAAGCAAAGAATTAAACTAAGAACATTAAAAGAAACTAGACTAGAGTGCATAAGGACATTAGAACAAGAAATAAACAACATTCATGCCATCAATGGAAAGGATTGTATTAGTGGAAATAAAACACTAAAGAGAAAGGGATATGTATGGGTCCCCTCTTCCTCCAAGGGAGGGCTCTTGGACCCCCAAATATTGAGATCTTCTTACAAGTAACAAACTAGAATGAAATGGTGAAGAGAATCGAAAGCACATTCAATCAAGAGGTGATATGAATGACTAAATGAAATGGTGCTAGCATGCTATTGATGAGGAAAGAGGATCCTCCAAGAGAATATCAACAACATAACAATACAAATGAATTCCTTGAAAATATAGTGCACCCATGGCTTCCTTTTATAGCATAGCTTTGAGGTATTATGCAACGTGTTCTTAGTGTGAATAAGGGGATTTTTAGGGCACCTTTAGGTCTTTGAGCAGCCCCCCAATCGGATCCAGCCGAGATTTGGATGTAAAATTTACTTGAAAGCTAAAATAGAAGTGGGTGGAAGGCTGACCAATATCATAAATGCGTCGTTTTGAGGTGTGTGCAGATTTTTGCATCCACAGTCGTGCATCAGGTGCATGTGCGATTTTCTGACATTATTTGATTATCGCACGTGCGTGCGCGCCTTGTGTATTTTTAGCGCATGCTAATTTTATTGATGGTTTTATAGTTTTGGACCTTTTGGAGATGCATTTTTGGCCCATGAGTGAACTAATGAGTGTTTTGAAGATGTTGGATTCCTGCAACCATTAGCGGATGAAATTTTGGTGATAACACCATTGATAAACATTGTATCACTGTAATAAATTTTAGTGAGCAAAGGTTTTATAATCAAGGTGGTAGGGAGGTTCTAGGGAGGATTGTTGTACTGAGAGTTTCAAGTGGGTGCTTGAACACAGGGAGTTGTAGCTTCCATCTTGTTACATCCAGAAAAACCAGGGTGATAGGGTGGTGCAAGGGAGAACTATTGTTCTTTGCAAGATACCAGATATATAAAATATGCAGAACAGAAACGGAATGCTAGAAATAACAGAATAGCAGTAAAATATCCAGCATAATATTCACAATACACAGAAATGATATACGAAATAGCAACAGAAATAGCACTTGAACAGAAATAGCACTTGATTTAGATAGCAATGTTCACAGGCCTCTTCGAGGGGGCAACCTCCAATCGAGCAACACTCTGTTACAATAATATCCAAGCTAGGGTTCTCATACCCTCGACTCCTATTTATACTAAAAAGAAGCATCTAGAGGAAGATCCTTCTA
>ML787137.1:315217-343281 GCA_009831015.1 Picea engelmannii | reverse complement strand
GGGGGGGGGGGGGGGGGGGGGGGGTCCAGAATACCGCTTTCCATGAAAAAAACCACTTTTTTCATTTTTTTGCCATTTTTGCATGTTTCACCACGTCCTCTTTCAAAATGGTTTCTGGGCAAAAAAAAACATATTTTAAAAATCCGAGAGAGATGTTTTCTCAGCATGGGATGAAGAACAAAAACTTCTCTCATTTTTTGCAATGGAGCTATGAGCAGAGAGAATCAAAGTTTTCTTTCAACCTCTTTTTTCCCATTTTCGGTTTATCTGTTACAATCCCGATCTTGCAGGAGCTGTTACGGCCAGCTGGAGGTGAATTTGGTGAAACTGAAGGAGGTTTTTGTCCATAACACGCCCATATAGAATAAACTCCTTAAGTTTTTTCCCAGGTGTCATCATTGAAGAGAACCACACGTCTGTTTGGACCCCTTTTTCGCAGAAAACCGGTCCAATTTATCATGGTGGACAACTCCAGAATTTGGGGGATTCGTGGTTATTCTTGGCCAAGGCGGTTAAAAACGACTCTCGAAACTTGATGGGGAGACCTCTCCTATTTATAGAGATGATATTTAATGTAAAAAGGTTGGGGATCAGTCGAGGACCATGGATTAAAAAATCTTGTATCAGAGCTCGCAGAGCCATCTGTATTTTTCATCAATTCAATAATACAGTCACAGCAGTTACATGATTCTTGTGTCAAGTTTATTGGTGAAGTGCTCCTCCAGTAAATTGTTTTCTTTGTTTCCATATGTTTTCTTTCCTTATTATTCGACAAAAGTTTATGAGAATAATTTGTTGTAAGATACACTCTATTTCTGGCTGCAGATAATATTAATGTTTTCTTCTGATATTCAGTGGCAGAATTCTTCATTGCTCTGTTGCTAAATTGATCATTTCTTTTTCCTCCTCTTTCATCTCATTTAATTTTACCAGATCCAGTAATTTTCCTACCTTTCCCTGTAAGGCTGTCTGTAGGATTTGTTTTTGATTAAATCTCAGTTTGTGACTCCATTGCCCATGGTTCCTTTTTTCCCTGCTCCTACTAGAGAATCCATAAACAAACCCATGTTCTTTATAGCTAGCCTAATATTCTCTTCAAACAAAGCTATATCAGACAAAGAGATCCCTCTCTGAGTCTTGGAGGGCTAGATCCAAGACTCGAAGTGGTTTTGATGTTGCCTATGTGACTGCCTCACAACCTTGGGCAAATTACAGAGCTCTAACAGAAAGGATTCTGACAAGATGGTGCAGATTTTTCATGAAGTTGTCACATGAATTCATCTAAAAAATCATATTTCCTACACATTTTGTAGAATTATCAATGATTAGAACATGAAAAAATCAGTGTAGAAGGTTAAAAGTATTGAAGATGTGTAGAGGAATTACATTATTTATGATTAGTTCAGGGATTTGTATGTTGGCTTGTGTGTTTATGGTACAAAATGCAAGGAAGAGCACATAAATTTGGTAGAAACCATAAAAGGACTAGAAAAATATGTCCAAAGATATAAAATTGATAAAAAAAAAGGCTAATGAAATCCAAGGAGCAGGAAGATGACTTCAATGTCAAGTTGATGCAAAGCTTGTATAGAATAGAAAATAAAATGGATAAGGAAACAAAGTCGAGTATTTCAAGGAGATGCAGGTCTCATGATGAGAAAATAAGACAAGTAAGAAGTGTTGATAGGCATAATCACCATTCAGCAAAGCATTCGTTGAGGAAAGCACGCAGTAGCTCAAGTCCATCTCTTGATAGGAAGCATAAGAGATGGACTGGGGTGGATGATCTACATGGAGAAATGAATAAGATCAAGCATCCTACCATTGACGATGAGCATAAAAAGGATGAGGATGTAGAGACATGGTTGCTAGGTATGAGGAAGTACTTGCAGCTACATATTTACTCTACGTAGGAAGAAGGGAGAATTTTTTTCTACCAGTTAAAAGGAAAAACATCAATGTGGTGGGATCAGTTTGTGCAAGTGCAACACATTGATGAGAAGAAGGTTACATGGAGGGAGTTCAAGAGGTATTTCCAAAAGAAATATTTAACGAAGAGGTACTATGATAGGAAAATGAAGGAGTTCTTTGAACTCAATCTTGGGAGCATGACTGTAGACAAGTATGAAATACAATTTTTAGAATTGATGTAATATGTTCCTTTCATCAAGGATGAACATGTGAAGATTCAGAGGTATCCAAGTGGGCTATCCTTATTTATGAGTGACAAGATACAATATGATGATCCAAGGAGGTTGGAGGAAAATATAATGTGTGCTAAATGTATTTATGATCAACACAAAGGAATATCAAATTTAAAAAAGGTTTGGGATGACAAGATGAAAAAAAAGGTGGAGCAAAGGAAGAAGGGAACTAAGCCACCATTTTTCAGAAATAGTGCATAGGGACAACCGACTCCCAAATATCCTAGAATGACTAAGGAAATGGAAACCATGCCAAGGAAATCATATGTTTAGAGATTTCCCTCAAAGATATGAAAGAGAGAGGACTGTGCACAGTGTACCGAAAGTTGTGATAGTCAAAGACATAGGTAGAAGTGTACCTAGAATTTACAAATCCTTGGACAAAAAGAAAGTTGAGTTTCAGTTGCACATGATCAATATGGTGGAAACTAATATTAACAACCAACCTATTGATATTTTAATTGACTCAAGAACTATTCATAGTTATCTAGATCCTAAAATGGTGGAAAGATTCCAATTGTCGAGAAGAAAACTTGGAAAGCCTTGGTTGGTGTAGTTCGTTACAAGGGAAAAAAGGAAAATTAATGAGATGGTCAAGGCATGTAGAATGGAAATGAATGGACTACGAAAACAATTTGATTTGAATATCATACCTTTGGGAAAGTATGATTGTCTCGTTAGCATGGATTGGTTGGACCAATATCATGTTGTTTTATAGTGCTACGATAAAAAATTTACTTCAATGGATGAGGAATGAAACTTAAGAACAATTCATGGTATTCCAAGAGATGTAACTATCATAGAATTTTCATCACTGCAAGTGAAGACAATTTTTGCGAAGGGATGCCAAGTATTTTTAGTGAAATTGGAGGAGGTACCTAAGGATAAAGTGACAAGTGTTGAATATTGCGCTATACTAAAAGAATTCAAAGATATCTTTAAAGAAATATCGGGGTTGCCACTGAAAAGAGAATTTGACTTCTCTATACATATGATGTCAGTAGAAACTCTTGTGTCCAAGACTCCTTATAGGATGAGTACACCAAAGATGAAGGAATTACAGATGCAACTTGAAGATATTTTGAAGAAGGGGTATATATGCCCAAGTGTGTCACCTTGGGGTGTGCCAGTTTTATTTGTGAAGAAGAAGGATGGTATTCTAATACTTTGTATCGACTTCAGGAAATTGAAAAAAGTAACAGAAAGGAAAAAGTATCATTTTCCAAGGATAGATGACCTCTTTGACCAACTAATGGGTGCACATATTTCTCAAAGATTGATATCACATCTTGATATCATCAGGTAAGAATAAAGAAGAAGATATTAGTAATACTTCCTTCAAAATGAGGTATGATCACTACAATTTTTAGGTTCGTTTTTCCTCTTGGGTGAGAAAAAAGAGGTCCCTTAACTATCTAGTTAGGATAGCAATACAACACAACATTTGTTTATTTGATTAGTGGCTCAACTAGGTAGAAAAAAAGAAATTAACAAAAAAGAAATAAAACTAAACTAAGCATGTAACAACTAAAATTGATGCAAGAAAGGGACCAAATGAGATTTATATTCAAATTGATAACACCTAGGAGAAATATGGGAACTTATGAATCCCCTCTTCCTCCTTGGGAAGGCTCTTGAGTCCCCAAATACAAATATTTCTCTCTCTAACAATGAATGAAAATGAAAATATAATGATGAAGAATTGATAGTTGAAATTCTCAAGAGGAGAGAGGTGCAACACTTGCTATGAATGCTCAAAGATTTATAGGAGAAAGATAGCTTCTCAAAGAAAAATTGAACACCATAACAATACTCAAATTGTTTCCTCTTCTTTGCATACAATGGCCCTCTATTTATAGGAGTACGCCAAGCATTTTCCAAACTAGTTTCATATGTGAATGGGAGGCCTTTGGAGGTACCTCCCATACCTTTCAGTTATCCCAAGGCAGAATTTGGGGGCGATTTTGGGTATGGGGGAGATCCACTCCATCCCAAAAGTGGTTGAGGCTCGACCAAAATCATCAATGCGTCGTTTTTGCATCCACATGGTCTTTTTGCCTGTCAATCACGCGGGCCGCTCACTATGCATGTTGTACATTGTGTTAGCCCGCGTGGATGTACATGTGCTGATTTTTCATAATATGCACGAAACTTCATAACCACTTTTGTATAGTTTTGTGCTTATATTTCCAAAATGAGTGTAATCCTTCCATAATTATTGGTTGTATGTTGTGCTTGTGCTAACTGTTTCTTCATCCATTGTATGTGTTTGTGGTGAGAAATTTTTCGGTAATAATAGATGCCCCCTGATGTGTGAGGTCAAGAGAATACGTATAGCCAAAATAAATCATCATTTTCTTTAGTGATGATGCATTTTATAAAAGAGAGAGAAAACTTTGTAGTGGGGGACGATGAGAGAAATCCATTGGAGAGAGAGGGGGAAAAAATATTTGTACCAACTTTTCTCTAGAAAATATTTTTTTTGTACAAATAAGGCAGGAATTCCCCATGCTCGTGTCATGAAACCATAAAGGGACAATAGTAACTAAATTTTTTGATGAAGTAGATATATGCAACGTGCCCGGGGGCATAAAAAACAGCAGAAGATGGTTCTGATGGCTGAACTAGCTCTGAATCGAGTGGTGAATGACTCGGCGACATTGATGGCCTATCAAATTTGGAGGTCTTTGACTGCTAATGAAAAATGCAATGATCACATAGTAAGATCCACCGTAACATGAAATTGTGTTGGATTCAAATGTTATGGGGATCAATGACATCAAAGAGAAATGAGGACTATTTCTGTGTTGTTTGAGGCTACTAATTAATGGTGGTATGAGAGCCAAGATACTTCCACCTTCCTGGAACTTTGTGTTGATTTCAACAGGGAAGGAGGCGTGACTGCAAGAAGAAGAGATATTCTTGACATCAATTGATCAAAATGGTGTCAGAAATTGTATTGGTGAAGGTGAATGGGATGATAATCATGAACGATGTCTGGAGTATAGGAAATTCAATAATTTCCCTTGGTTGGGTGGTGTTGATGGATGGCATCAACCGTGAAACACAATCTGGTGTTAGGGGGATGACCAGATATGGGGTGAAATTGTGTTGAATGGGTGAGATTGCAAGGAGTTATAAAACAGGTCAAAACATAGCGATGTGGGACATGGGTGTCTATAATGGTCAGAATTTTGGCCAGGGTACAAATATATTGCAGAGGTAATGAGGGAAGTAAAAATTCCCAAACCAAGGGAGACATGGTTTGTTTTGTGCCAAGGAAAAAAATTTCATCGAATGCAATGACCAAAATCTACGGTACTTGTTGAAATTGAAAGATTCTTTATAAAATTATGAAATAAATAAATAATAGGGTTGAAAGTAGATATATAGAAATGGGTAGCCCAGTGAATTATGGCTCGAATGGTATAGGGAATGAGTAAACATTGGTGGAGAGTGGGGGCCCCATTGGTTAGTTTTTGTACCGGGTAGATGAATGGAGGATAAGATTGCATATGGGAAAGTAGTGGTGAATGATGATGTGAGGTGCATATGTTAAAATTAAAACCATATGATGTGGGAGTCCATAATAGGTAGGATAACACAATGATGAGAAGAAGTATTAGGTTCATTCTCTGAGATGGAAAACTATGAGGACTCCCATTCCTAAGGGGAATTAATTAGCATGAGTGTCAATGTGTTTAATGGAAAATGTATGTGGGACAACTCATGTGGGTGAGAAGGCTAGTGGCTGACAACACCAGAATGGATGGAGGTGAGGGTGTTGAAGAGCCGCCTTTAGGGACCCTATGGATAAATGTAATGGGGTATGATTGGATAATTCAACTGTGAGAAAAGGTAGGGAGTTCATGCCATTTTGGAATATATACCTAAAGGGGACAAAGGAATCCCAAAACTGACGATGTGAATGAGGTTGATGATGAGGACCTCTACATATAAACCAAATAACCGACATGAAAATAAAGTATATATAATAGTTGGTTGAGAATTGAATGTGAAAAAGTGATGCATACATGTGCCCAAGGTGTCAAAAAGGGCCCTCAGGGCTTTAGACTGGAATGAGCGACCAATAGTACCACTGTGAATATGATGACGTCTAGATCCTGGAGGTGCAAATGGTGTGAAAAATAGAGCTCAAATGCTCTGAAACAAAAGTGAGATAGTTTTGCAAAGGGGCGTATGTATGGGCACGGGGCCCACATTGCCACCTCATTTGTACTTGTTAATATGAGGATCTGTGAGTTGTGTGATTGGAAATTGGTGATATTTGAGAGAGAATATGAGCTCTGACTCAGTCTACGAGAGAGCCAAGTAAGTTGGAAAAACATTCTACATAGGTTAGATGTGGTTTGGGGGGGTTGGAGGCCATACGATATTTTTTAGGGTTAGGTAAGTAGGATCACGCAAGGGATTTTCAGATTTCCACGCATATATGTGTAGATTTAATTGATATAGTCATGTGCAGTGCATAACTATATAAAATGATTATGCATGCATGTGCGCAGAGATATGAGTTTCAGGTGTGCGGTCCGGGTTGGGATTGGGGACAGTTGTTGGGATAATATCCACATAGATGTGTGAAAATGTTTGAAGGATAGCCACATGCATATGAACATTTGTTAAATGGAACACCACACATATGTGCATGACTATTTGGGTTTCATTCGCGTAGTTGATGTGCGATTGTTAAGCGAATAGTCACGTAGATGTGCAGGACTATTAGCTGAACAATCGTGTTGAAATGTGTGAATGTTAAGGAAACAATCGCACGAGAGTGTGCTACTATTAAGGGAAAAATATCATTGTAGTGTGCGATTGTTAAGGGAATAGTCGCATAGGGAAAAATGTGGATTTTTGGTTGTTTGTGGAGTTTTTCTAGATTATGCAGAAAACTAATACAAATATGTTGGACTAGATGTAGGTTACAGATCATCGTGAGAGGATGCCAGTATAGTAGTGTGAGAGAGAATGGGAATATCTATGGAGGATGATGGGGGAGGATGCCCATATATGGTGACACTTGGCCCTTGCCGATTTATTGACGTTATTTGACTGTCCATTGATTCGTTTGTAGGAGGTTCTCCTAGAATTTATAATGCAGACGTGGCATCCCGATCGACAACTCTTCATGGTGCGGGGGCATGGGATATGCATCTCACTAGAGATTGATTTTTATTTCTTGATTGGACTCCCTTTTCAGGGAGTAGAGTTGACAGTGAAACCAAGGATCACTATGGGGGTGAGTTTGGGGGTGTTCGCCAACCATTGCTAGTCAGGGATGGCAGTGATGAGCAACAACTCAGTCAGTATAGTTGTTATTGATTCCCTATAGATGCAGGTTTTATTTTCCATGGTTGTATGAATGTATGGGTCACTCAGGATCCAATGCATTTCGGGTGCCTAGATGACGATCAAAAAGCAGGCTATGGCGGGGCACATTTTTTCCTGGGCTCGGTTCATGTGTGAGTTCCTGGTGGCACAGTTGGAAAGATGCGTGGTGGAGAGAGGTGGTGAGTTTTCCTTTGGTTCTATATTATGTGATTTTATTTTTGAGAGGGTAGCATTGCTACGCCCTTAGGCGATTTTGTATCTTCATGGGATGCGAGACCCCATGTTGGTGAGATGGGGATAGTTGTTGCCACATCAGGGTGGCGATGGTGTTGGGAAGTACTTTATTCCTTTGTTTGAATGGGTCTGGTGTCAAACCCCAAAGGTATTTTATGACTTCCCATACCATGGGATTGATTCTCGGCTCCACCCAGACATACTCTTGTATCTGGTGACACTTGGCCCTTGCCAATTTATTGACGTTATTTGACTGTCCGTTGATTTGTTCATAGGAGCTGCTACTGGAATTTATAGTGCAGATGTGGCATCCCGATCGAAAACTCTTCATGGTGCGGGGGCATGGGATCTGCATCTCACCAGAGATTGATTTTTATTTCTTGATTAGACTCCCTTTTCAGGGAGTAGAGTTGACAGTGAAACCAAGGATCACTACAGGGGTGAGTTTGGGGGTGTTCGCCAACCACTGCTAGTCAGGGACAACAGTGATGAACAACAACTTAGTCAGTATAGTTGTTATTGATTCCCTGGAGATGCAGGTTTTATTTTCCATGGTTGTATGTATTTACGGGTCACTCAGGATCCAATGCATTTCGGGCGCCTAGATGACGATCAAAAAGCACGCTATGGAGGGGCACATTTTTTCCTGGGCTCGATTGATGTGTGAGTTCCTGGTGGCACATTTGGAAAGATGCGTGGTGGAGAGAGGTGGTGAGTTTTCCTTTGGTTCTATCTTATGTGATTTTATTTTTGAGAGGGTAGCATTGCTATGCCCTTAAGCGATTTTGGATCTTCATGGGATGCGAGACCCCATGTTGGTGAGATGGGGATAGTTGTTGCCACATCAGGGTGGCGATGGTGTTGGGAAGTACTTTATTCCTTTGTTTGAATGGGTCTGGTGGCAAATCCCAAAGGTATTTTATGACTTCCCATACCATGGGATTGATTCTCGGCTCCACCCAGACATACGCTTGTCTTTGGGTGAAGACTGTGATGACAGAGGTGAGTGTTTTACTTTTTAATTTTTACATTCTCTTTGATTTCATATGTTTGTATGTATTAAGTGTTGATGCACCTTTTGTGGTTTGGATATGCATATATGGGACCTAGAAACCGAGAGGTTGATGCAACACAAGGTTTAGAGGATGAGCGAGTTGTAGAGGGGCAAGCGAGGAAGCACTGTTGATATGATGATCCTGGCGTGGGTACATCACATGTAGTGACAACGAGTCCTACAAAGTTGTAGGGTAGATATGAAGAGGGGAAACGGGACTGAGATATAAAGGATCTAAGGTGATGGTTCGAGGTCATGCTAGACAAGGTGCCTGAGGACTTGTGGATGATAATTCGAGATGCGAGAGCCCTAGAGAACTGCATTAACGGGGATCTGCATTGGTAGTCCCTAATTATACATTTAGTAGTAGCAGGGGCTAACATTACTGGGCATATCCCAATGAGAGATATGCCCCCTGGGGGGACCCCTCGACTGGTGGAGATATACCCCAATTAGGGTCACCCTAGATGATAGTGTGATATGGCACATGAATAGCCTAATATTTTATGATGCATAGGAGTCTATGAACTCCCATTTTGTATCGAAGAAGGGTTTTATTGAGAGGGACTAGCCGTGGAGCCAAGGAAAGTCGTATTTTTGTATCAAACACATTTTTGACAGTTGTGATCTATATATGAGTAGACCGTTTGTATATTTTATGTGTCTGATGTTTTTTATGATATGGTTTGTGTAATTTTTTTATTTTATGATGGATGGATGTGACATGTATGTTTGATGTGATAAATTCCAATCCATTACTTGATTTTCAATGTGATATTCCATCTCATTGATGTTTCTAGAAATATCAGTAAATGTGATAGACTCAAAATTTCGTAACAAGAGTTTGAATTGTAGGTACTTGCGATAAAGACATGGATCATGAACATGATACACGTTGTTGAGATGGTGGATGATTATATGAGAATCTAAGAGAATGATGAGGTGATGAATATGAAAGTGAATAGACTTGGAGAGGACACCAATGATGGAAACATATTCAACTTGGGTATTGGTGGTGGGATCGAGGCATATGCTGCTGGAATGGAGCAACATATGGTCGGGTGTGTAAATGGCCCAAGATGTTGAAGAGAGATTCCAGGTCCAGTGTCTGACTTCATCCACATATCCAATGTGATAAGTGAATGGATAATTCATCTTTCAAAAACAGGGACACTTGATTAGGCTCATATAATGAAAGAGCTAAATCCATAAAACAAAGGATTAAAAAAACTAGGAAAGCAAGAAAACTTAACGTAGAATGGTTGCACTCAAGAGTAAAATTTATTCAAGTAAAACTCATTGACCGAGTCCTTTAGGGTAGACCCTTTAGGGTGAGACAAAATGTAGGATCCCTTAGTAAGGAAATGACGGATGACATAGGGTCCCCACCAAAGGGACTCAAATGTTTTGTGGCCAAGAGTATCGTGGGTGATATCATAGGCCGACACAAGGTTTTCTTCGATAAAATATTGAATGTTGAATTGACGGTCGAAAGTGTCTTTGTACCACTTTTTAGTTGCTTTTTTTTTTTGTAATGAGGCTTGTCGATCTTCATCGAGATATTCTAGGGCTAAAAACCATTGCTCAAGTGACTGTGTGTTGGGAAACATCTCGATCATAGTGCACAACATTGGGATTTATCACTCAATGGGGAGTACAGAATTGATTTCGTGGACTAAGTGAAAGGGTGTGAAAATCGTAGCCATTTTGACAACTGTCCGATACGCCCAAAAAGATGAGAAAATCACATGATTCCAATTGGTCCTGTGTTTTTCAACCATGCGTTGAAGCATGGTTTTTAGAAATTTGTTCACTGCTTTGACTTTCCCACTAGACTGTGGGTAATAGGGTGAGGTGAATTCATGGGTGAAGCCCAATTTGGTAGATAGCTCCACAAAGACATCATTTTGAAATTGTTTATCATGGTTGGAGACTAGTTGTAGGGGAACCCCAAAGCAGGAGATAACATGGTTAAAAAAAAAGAGTCTCACTGTGTTGGCCGTATTGTTGAATGTGGGAATAGCTTCAGCCCATTTGGTGAAGTATTCAATGAAGACTACAATGTATTTGTGTTGTTTGCTGGATGGAGGGTTACACATCATGAAATCGATGCCCGATTTATAGAAGGGGCCAACTTTCATGACTAGGTGTAGGAGGGAAGGGGGTGACTGAGCCTTATGTGCATATAATTAACATTTTTCGCACTTCTTAACTACGTGGATGTATTCATGGAACAACATGGGCCAAAAATAACCCACCAATATGATCTTTTATGCAGTGGACATGCGAGATGGGTGACATTCACATGCACCACTATGGAAATAATTGAGAACTTTCTCTTCTTCTTCAAGGGTGAGGCATCGTCGAAGGATAGTTTCAAAACCTCTACGATAGATAAAATATCCTATGAGGAGGTAATGTGAGGCTTGGTGTCAGATACGATGGCGTTCGCCCAAAGAAAGGTCAGGACCAAATTTTAGATTTCAAAGATAGACCAAAATATCATCGTACCATGGGTCTTTCGACAATATGAGAAGTAAATTCTCATCGGGGAAATCCTCATTGACTGGGGGATCATAGGAGTTAGATGGAAATTCTATGAGGAGCTTGGTGAGGACAAGGGATTTTTTTATCTTTGGGATGGTAAAATCTATGTCGTATTCTTGAAGAATGATGATCCAAAGAGCGAATTTTCCATTGATCTAGTGGTGAATAAAGAGGTAAGGCATTGGGTTGGAATCTGCAATGAATTTGGTAGTATGAAGAAAGATATAGTGGAATAAATTTTGAACTATGAGGATGAAAACTAGAGCTATATTTGCATTATGGTTATATTTGAATGGTAGCCCTAAGAGGTTCTTGCTAATATAGTATATAACATGTTCACGTTGATCATTTTCAACCTAAATGAGGACTTCGTCATTGGAAACCTCAGAGGTATATAGGTAGAGTATTGAATCCATATCATAGCATGGGGGACCAATTAAGGGTGTTTTTTGAGTGCCTCTTTGAGTGAATCAAAGGAAACTTGGGCATATTGGTCCCAGTGAAATGGAATTTCGTGTCATAGTAATCGTAAGAATCCATGGGAACGAATGGCATAGTTAGGGATGAAACACTGCAAGAACTTGGTTTTTTCTTGGAGGCTCTACAATTGGTGTAAGTTCCTAGGAGGGGGGATTTCATTGATTGCTTGAATGTTAAGGGGGTCTACGGTAATTCCCTGTTAGGATACTATGAAGCTCAACTTGTGGAATGTAGTGATGAAGAAGACACATTTAAGAAGGTTTAGCCGAATGTTGTATCTTCGACAACATTCAAAGATGATCCATAGATCCTCTATGTGTTGGGAATTTTTCTTGGACTGAGTTGTAAGGTCTTCCAAGTAGGAAAGAATGATGTGAGCGATATCATGGAAGGCGTATGTCATCACACATTGGAAATTCGCCCCTGCATTTTTTATTCTGAAGGGAATGACACAATAGGAAAAGGTTCCCCAAGGGGTTGTGAAGGAATCTTTGTATTGATCCACACGGAAGATTTGGATTTGGTTATAGCCGAAAAACCCATCCATGAGGGAAAGGACTTCATGATCGGCACAAGAATTGATGACTTAGTCAATGAAGGGAGTGGGGAGGTTGTCTTTGGGACAAACTTGCTTTAGGTCATGGAAGTTTGTGCAAACTCGAATGGTACCCTGTTTCTTATTGATAGGGACAATATTGGAGACCGAGGATGTGTATGCGTTGAGGTATATAAAGCCAGTTGTACATAATTTTTTTATCTTGAATTTGATGGCCATGGATTTTGAAGGGTGAAGGGGACATTTCTTTTGGCAAACATGGGTAACATCAGGCCAAGTTTCAATGTGATGTTCAACTATGGTTGGGTCTAACCCTATAATTTCAGTGTATGACTATGAAAACACATCCCGGTATTCCTGGAAGAGGGCCTTGTACGCTAAAATTTCCTCTAGAGAGCAGGTGAACCCTAGGGTGATTTCTTTCATGACATTGGGTTTGATCGAGATGTCAATATTTATTGTGGATGAGATATTTTCCATATTTCCTTCTTCAAAAGCATCAGGGGTGGGTACTGGATTTTTGAGCTAACATGTCCAAAGGGGATGAAATCCTTAGCTTCTATGGTACATACATGGGAATATAAGGGTGGTCGAAAGGCATTGTGGGCCAAAAAGAATTATATATGATGAAAGGAATCCCATGGGTAATCTGGTGCACACAAAACCTCTAGAATGTCCTCATCCAATTGAAAGGAGAGGGAGTACAAGGACTTTGTAACGAGTGAGATTGGGGTGTTGAGATTCATGGGGGTATTAGGTGAGGAATCTATGGCTGGAGTTTGAGTTTAGTATTGGGTATCATTATTCGAATCTGAGGTGGATGGACCTATGGGAGGGGAATGAGGACCTTCAATAGATGTCATGAACCAAATATCCCTATATGAATTGGATGTAGAATGGTATGGGGGAGGGGGAATCTTGTAAATCAGTGTTACATGATATTTTGGAGGGTTTGATGGGAGGTATGCACCTCATGGTGTTATATATATGGTAAGTGTGGTCGAAGGAAGAAGGTTTGGTCTTGGAGGGGGTATACCATAATTGTTGGGATGAGGATTTTTCACAACTTTGTCCATCAAGTTGTGTACTGGTGGTGTAATGGGTGGGATGGAATCCCTCCAACATGTTCATCCCTCAATGATGAGTGGGAATCAATATGTTTAATGATCCATTTGGTAAAATAATGTGCAAGGGCATCGAATGCACTTTTTTACTGATGTAGAAATATAGTGAATGTCAGTAATTGTTGATATAGAGGAGATGGTTTGGGACGACTCGGGAAGTGTGGTTGGTGTACTATTTCTAGGGTTTATCGAAATTGAGGGAGGGTTGGAAAGTGGTGCATGTAATGGCCATACTGAGAGTAAATAACGCAAGATTGTTTGGTTCTCAAATTGGAAGGTTTGGAGGAAGAAGGTTCTGAGGAGGCCAGTGGGGCTACTGGTGTGGGTAGTAGCAACACACTTATGGGTTGTGGAATGAGATTCCACAACTTGAGTAAAGTGGGTCACAGATTGGTAGGATGAGCAACGGTGGTGCACAATGTGCATGGAGGTGGGATGTGTGGTGGGGAAGGGAGGGAAGGTTCCTTCTTATTTTGTGTGCCTCGTTGGTTTGTAGTAGTGCCCCCTTTATGATAATCAATGTCTTCTGTGGTGGTAATATTTCCCCCAACTGTGTGACCTGTTGGGTGAGTGGGTGGGTGAGACCTTGATTGCGGCAATGGGACCATGGGTCGAGGAGGGAGAGTAAACTCAATACCATAGATGGTGTTTCTAGATACCATACAGGGATGGTTATGACCATATTAGGTAAGGTGAGGGTAGCAACAACTTGATATGCTACTACTCCTGGGAGAGGATAAAATAAGGGTATTTGGTTAATGGCCTATGGGACCATTTTCCAAATAGGGATTTGACCCATGGGTGGTGGGTTTTCGATTGATTATTCTAAGGGTGGTCCCTTAGGAAGAACCTCTTGTGTAAGAGAAGGGGGAAAAGGATGGTTTAATGAGTCTTTGAAAGGAGGGGTGTCAGGAATATCTACCCCATATGAAGTAACTATACATAAATTGGTTGTGTCAGGCATGGGAATAGGGTATCCCAGGTATACCATAGTAAGGATGGGTCATGAAATAGTCCTAGTTCGACATCTACCATTGGTACAATATCAAAACCAGAGTGGATGAGAAGAAGGATGTTATCAATATGTCCTTATTGGTTAGGTTAATGGTGGATAAACTAATCAATGGTGAAAATTTTCCCATTGTGAGGGAATAACATGGTATGGAAGACCGAGGAAGCTACGGCCTGCATGGTGTACATGTAGCTTCGACCAAAAAGGATATTTTAATCCAGTATGGAGTCTATGAATTATATTTCTATTAGGATTGTATTACCACCTAATTACACTGAAACATTTTGATACATGCCTTCTGGTTGGGATGGTCTATCATCATAAGATCAAAGGATGATGGAGGAGGGGATTAACTCAGGTGAACAAATTTGTTTCCATATTGTTTTGGACATGATGCAAGTAGACGATCCTTCATCAATGATGTAGTGATGGATGGTGATATTCCATATTATGATTGGAATCTGGAATGCAAATAAGGATGGGAGTCATGTGTCTACTATGTCTAGGTCAAATGTGATTAGATGGGTGTCGGTGGGATCTACCTCCCCTAATTGTGAGACTAATTCCTTTCTTTGGGAAGGGAATGTCTAAAGGACTTCCATAACTGACATGGAAGTTGATGATTGTGCTATATAGTTAATAAGGACATATCTATGAGTGGACCAAGCATGAGGATTATGCACATTCCTACATAATGGTCCATGAGGCATGCAGGCAAAGGATTTAGTGTTGGGAAGAGGGATCATCAAAGGTTCTATGGTTGGTGGTTGGCGAGCTTCTGAAGTGGTGGGTAATGGATCATGAGGTGTACCATATTGGTGAATATGAGTTTGCACAAGTATTTCCTCTTCATTGGTGAGGAGGATACTATGGTCAGTGGTACTACCTAAGTGGGACTGGTTCGGTGGAGGGAACTTCCCCTGTGGATGTGGGCATTGGGACACTTCTGGTTGAGTGTTAATGACTTATTGGTATGGCATAGGGTTTTCTAATACCATCGATGGTGGTGGTGGTATATAATTTGGAGGTCCTTGTGGTGGCCCTTGGGGGTTGGGTGTTCGTGGGGGATTCATGACTTCCTTCATATGTTTGTAGTCAATGATTTTGGGGTAATGGTCAATGTAATGGCCATATTCACCACATAATGTGCAAGGGTAGTTGGTTCAAATATTTTTATTTATACCTTAGCGTGGTTGCCCATTTTTGTTTCCCCCTTGAGGATTTGGATTAGGTTGGTGTTGGTTATCTCCAGCTTGGGGATTTTGTTGTGGGGGGTTACCACCTTGTCCTTGGTTCATATTATTTTCCTTCTTTCGATTATTATTGGGTTGTGGAGGTGGGTTGGCCATATTCAACTGTTCAAATGATTGAACCCGTTGAAGAGGGGAAGGTTGGATGAAGTTGACCCCTACATAGTGTTGTCCTTGTGGGGGTACAACCAGATGGGGAGGACCCAAAAAATGGTAATATGGATTACCTTGTGGGGGTTCATATGGGCTGTAATAAGTGAAGGTGGATCCATTATTACTAGGTGGATACGAGGTTGTTGTTGGGGGAACCAAATGTGGGATAGGTATTGGTTGGGGTAGGAATGTGGGTAAATGTGTACCCATGGTAGGCGGAGGTTCCATGAATGGTAGAAGAGGGGCGTGGGAGAGGGAAATATGGAGTTTCCCCATATGGTGGAAATTATGGATTGGTCCCATATGTGGGTACCTATTGCACGTGTGGTTGAATATGAGCCATGGATCCAATCAAACCATCAACATTGTGTGATGTTCCAGGTTTGTCTTGACCAAAGAGAAAATGATTAGGAACATCTGGAATAACAGTGTATAGATACCTTGATTGGGATTAGATGAGGTCAAAATGTTGTACCTTAGTGATGGCTTTGTCTTTAGTTTGGGGGAGGGTTATAGCCACATCTTTAACAAGGGTAGGAATGAGTGATCAAAGGAACCAATATAGCCTTTGTTGTGGGGTGTTACCCGCCTTAGATATGCTTCAACGTCTATGCCACTCATGAATATGGTCATAAATATGAACAATTGTGGTTTTTCGTCATTCTAAATGAATCTCCAAACTGGTTTCATGGCGAATAGGGAGTTGAAAAAATGATAGGAATGCTTTGGCTAAAGACTCGAAGTTTGCGTGGGATCCATACTTCTCATATACATACCATTTGGCCACATTTCTAGTAAGGGTTCTCTGGAATAGTCATAGATGAATGGAATATTCCATTATGCTATTGGAAGAACACCACAAGTGAAAGGACATGGCATGGTTGGCTAGATATGATCCAGATTTATGAGTGGAATGAACTGATTAAAAGACTAAATAAAATAAACACAAAGATATAGAGAACAACATAGATATCCAATGAACAATATCTTCTTTTGAATAAATGAAATAGGTTGAAACTGTAAAACTGCAGCACTGAAAACAACTTGCTCGAATGGTGGTAGTTATCTCTGAGAAGAGATGTGGTTGCTACACACATCCGACTGAGCAGAATGATTACAATGAAGTTCTAGAGGACTTTTTAACATTACTCATGAATGCCAAAACCCTAGACATCCAAAAACCTAACCCTAGGAGTTGAAACACCAAAAGTTATGTGGGCCCCAATGGGTAAGTTGGTACCTCAGCTTCTCGGGGTCATAACTTTTTCATACAACCTTCATTTTAGGCACGTGATACCCTGTTGGAAAGGTGTTTTCGAGAACTACATATTACGTTGTCAAACTCTAACTTTGTCTATAGTTTGACTATGGAGAGCCAAAAAAACATTGTTTAGGGCCCCAAAACAACCCAAGAAGTACAAAAAGATGTGTTGACATGAAAAAATCCAAAGTAAGTTAGTTGGATTAGGTGGGAGGCCACCAATATATACCTAGAAGATGTGTAGGGATTCAAATGAACCCGCAAGTCTAGAACCCACAATAACAAGGAAGTACATAATAACATGTTGAACTAAAAATTGTTAAGAGGATCCAGTTGGAATAGGTGGGTGGCCACCAATATCCACCTGGATCAGTCCTCCCCCTTAGAAATAAATGGTCTCCATTGCGTTGAGTTCTCCCATAAGGTGAGAAAACTTGTTGAGCTTTGCTGGTGTCAGTTATTCTATGACCTCTGAGGTGTCCAATAGTGGTGGAAAATATGGTCGAAGGAGGTCCACATTGAAAATTGGGTGTAATCCAAGGAAGGGTGGAGGCTAGAGCTCAAAATAATTGCTACGCATAGTGTTGGTGATAGTGTAAGGACCATAGTGAAGTGGGTGGAGCTTCCGATGGGGATCTATAAAGTTCTTTTTCTGCAAATGTAACTAGACCTTATCTCCCACCTAAAATTGGTGTAGTACCCTGTGTTGATCATGGAACTTCTTTTAATTATCATTGGATTTCTGCAAAATCACATGGACTTGTTGGCAGATGTGTTGAATCCGATCAATGAATCTGGTGGAGTTTTTGATCTCTGACTGAACATGGGAATATTTTTTCTGTGTGGTTGAAAGAGGTAAAGAAACATCAATGGGACCCAAGGGTTGGAATGTCAGCCCCACCTGAAATGGGCTATGGCTAGTGGAGCTATGGAGAGTCTTGTTGTAACTGTGTTGAACATAGTGGAGACTCTCATCCCATGTATGAAAATGCTTAGAGTTGTGCATGTGTAGGATGTGCACAATCATCCAATTGACGACCTATGTTTGGCCTTCAGTTTGGGGTGGAAAGTAGTGGATTTAGTGATCTTGGTGTCCAACAGTGACCGGAGACTCAGCCAAAATGTGTTGAGGAACCTGCTATCCCGATCAGAAATGATGGTATATGGTATCCCAAAATGGACCCACACTCGTTCGAAGAAGATCTTGGAAGTATTTGTCACTGTGATGTTCTTCTTGCAAGCTGTGAGGATGGCCATCTTCAAAAACCAATCAACTACCACAAATACACAATCATTTCCTTGATTGGTGGATACAAGGATAGACATGTAATCCATCGATATGGATTCGCAAAGATTCTCAAGAGTAGGAATAGGGTTATATAAGCATTGGTTCTTGATGGCAGGCTTGGAAATGGCATAGGCAGTGCAAGATCTGATATACTTGCTGACGTCCTGTCAAAATTTTGGCCAATAAAAATGTTTCTATAGAATAGCCATAGTTTTATCCATGCCAAAATGTCCAGCCATCCAACTGTAGTGAGCCTCTCAAATAATCTTTTCACGCTTTCTTGTAGGAACACAGATATGGCCCGAATGGAATAACAATCCATCATGAATGTGAAAATTGGTGACATTTGTGCTTGTACCCAAGAGATGATAGGTGGTGAAGTCTGGATCTTGCTGATAAAGTTGGGGCCACTCAGATGCCTCATGCCCATAGGAATGGAGCACAGTGGTGAGTGCGGCCACGGGAGGTCGACTGTGGAAGTTAGCAGCATGATTTGTGCTCCCTGTCTTATACTTGATGTTGAGATGGAACCATTGTAGGTAGGTAGACCACTTATGATGGAGGTCATTATGAAACATCCCCTGTGTATGTATGAACTGCATAGGATTATGATCAGTGTGGATGATTGTCTCCTCTCCCAAAATGTAATGTTTTAATTGATGACATGATTGTGCAATGGAATACATTTCCTTGTCATAGGTGGGGTATTTATGGACAGTATATGAGAGTGTCTCACTATGGTATGCTATCGGATGACCGTGTTGAGTGAGAAATTCACCCATATCATATTCATATGCATCAGTCTCAATATCGAACGATTGTTGTAGATCAGGTAAGGAGAGTACTGGAGCTGAGCACAAGCAATGCTTCAAATCATCAAATTCTTGTTTTTGTTCCTTCCCCCATGTGAACCTTTCCCTTCCATCACCCTTGGTCACTTGGCTGAGGGCCCATGTAACATGGGAGAATCCCAGCATGAACCATGAGTAGAAGTTGAACAATCCCAAGAAGCTATGAAGCTTGGTTGGTATGGTCGAGGTTTTCCATTCACGAATAACTTGGATCTTAGTTGGATAAACATGTAGTACCCCATGTTCATTAACAATGTATCCCAAGTATTGGACCCTGTTCATACCAAAGGAGCATTTTTCCAATTTGGCATATAGCTTGTGCTGCTGCAGAGTGCTCAAAAACTATTGAATATGTTGCATGTGCTCCTCCCAAGTTTTTTTGAAGATGAGGATGTCATCCAAATATACCACCACAAAAGTGTTGGTGAAGGGTCTCAATACATCATCCATCAACCTCATGAAAGTGGTTTGTGCATTGGTTAAGCCAAAGGGCATGACCAACCATTCGAAGAGACCTTCTTTAGATTTGAACATTGTCTTCCATACATCAGTGGTAGCCATAGTTAAGGTCAATCTTCCTGAAGAAGTTATCCCCCTTGAGTTGGTCAAGAAGGTCATTAGTTATGGGAATTCGGTACCGGTTCTTGACTATAATTTTTTTTAATTCTCTGTAATTAATCCAAATCCATTGGGTCTTGTCTTTCTTCTGCATGAGTACAATCGGGCTTCTGCAAGAGGAGGATCTGGGTTTGATGTTCCCCTTTTGAAGCATCTCTTAGATCTAATACTTCATTTTTTCATTTTCCATCAGCGAGTGATGATAGAATGTTCCATTAGGCAGAGGTGAACCGGGGGTTAGATTAATTGGATGCTTGACTTGATAGTGCATCGGTGCCTCAATGGGTGAGGAGAAGATGTATTTGTACTCTTCCACGATCCCGTCTACTTGCTTCTGCTGCAAAAAGAGGCTCTATGTAGAGGCCAAGGATGTCATGACGACCTTCTACTTACTATGAGAACAGATCACAAAGAAGTCAAACTTCCCAATCTGTGAAATGACCTTACTGCATTCTTAGCAGAGATTAAAGAAATAATGGTAGGTGGTGCTACCTTTGGTATCTTGTACAATTTTCTACCCAAAGAAATAATAACACTGCGAGGTCTAGACTCATACAAAACATGTCGCTTCCACAAATATGGTTGTCCTAAAAGAAAATCACAAAATTCAAGGGGAGAAATATCACACAATACCTTGTCTTTGAAAGGATTGATGTCGTAGGGAAGACAAAACTTTTGGCTGACACAAAGATCTCTTCCTTGGTGAAGCCAACCAATGGTGTAGGGATATGGGTGTGGTTTCATTGGCAGGTCCAACCGCTTGATGATCTCTTCTAAGATCAAGTTATTCTGAATTTTTCTATCGATAATGAAATGAAGTGGAGCCTCCTTTACCCACATCTATGAGTGAAAGAGGCATTCCCCTTCCTCTAGTTCTTCTAGTTCGCTTGGCTGGAATTTGGTGGTAGCAACAGTGGCACTGGGTTAAACATCGATAATACGCTTCCCTCCTTCTAGATTTTATTTGGAGTCAGAATCAACCTCTGACTCAGAAGATTTTAGCTCGGTCACGAGTGACTTCTTGGAGAGAAATTCTTCGGTGTTGTTCCAAGGGATTTTATGGTATTCACACCATTTTTCGTGTCCTTATTCTACTTCTGATTACCCTTCTTATGTTGTGTCTTGGACTAGTTGTCTTGAGAGTGGCCATATTTTCTTTGTCCCTTGTTGTGTGGGTTGGGGCCACCTTTTCCCTTCTTCAGCTGTGCAGATTTTGCAGATCCAAACTCTCGGCTCTTCTTCTTAAATTTATGCTCGATCTTGACAACATATCTATACATCGTACTCAAGGATGTGATGTCCAAAAAATCCATTTATGTTTGAATGTATCTATGCAAATAGTCGTAGTATTTGAGAACCATATTTCTCTCAGAGTCTTTGATACCCAATTTGGTGCGTAGGGTATGGAGAATATTGGTGAAATCTGGTACTGTCTAGTCCTGTTTTTGACGCAGGATGGTCCATCTAGTGTACTAGTGATTGTAGCTTCCAACAGAGTAGTATTGTTCTTTAATGGCATCTCGGAAGGAATGCCATGTGGGGGAAACCACAAATATTTTAGATTCCTCTATGGCCCTTTTCTCAGAGTAAGTATCCCACCATTCCTTAACATGGGGGACGGCCTTGAGGAGTGCAAAAGTAATATTTTCCCTATCAAAAAAATTGTGGACCGAAAAATACCCTTCAAGAAGATTCAACCATTTATCTACAACATCTGTATATATCATTCCTTCAAATAATGGAATATAAAAATTTATCTATACTTTTAAGGGGATTGCATGGCCGATTGATGAAAATGCTTCTCTTGTGGGCAGTCACTAAAGGATCTGTGAAAAATTGTCCATCATTTCATTCCTTTTTCATGCAAGGGATTCCTCGAGAAACATTTTGAAAGGATATCATGCTCCATCATCTTTATTTTCTTCCCCCATGGGTTGTCTTTAGGTTCTGCGCGAATGATATTGCAAAGGCTCGACTGGTTCGAGTCCCAACTTCTTATACCCAGATCTTGTCGGGGACATGCACAAAGAAAAATAATTCAAGAGCATACCACTCTGATACCACTGATCTGTATTTATGAGTGGAATGAAATAATTCATAGACCAAATACAATAAACAAAGATATATATAGAACAACACATATATCCAGTAAACAATATCTTCTATCGAATAAATGAAATAGGTTGAAACTATAAAACTGTAGAAATGAAAACTACTTGCTTGAATGGTGGTAGCTATCTCTGAGAAGAGATGTGGTTTTTATGCACATTTGTCTAAGAAGAATGATTACAATGGGGATTTAGAGGCCTTTTTAACATTAATCATGAATTCCAAAATCCTAGACATCCAAAAACCTAACCGTAGGAGATGAAATGCCAAAAGTTATGAGGCCCCGATGGGTAAGTTGGTACCTCAACTTCTCGGGGTCGTAACTTTTGCATACAACCTCTGTTTTAGGTGGGTGATAGCCCATTGGAAAGGTATTTTTGAGAAATACACATTAAGTCATCAAACTCTAACTCCATCTACAGTTTGATTGTGGTGATCCAAAAAAACATTGTTTAGGGCCACAAAACGACCCTGGAAGTACAAAAATATGTGTTGACATGAAAACATCTAAAATAAGCCAGTTGGATTAGGTGGGATGCCACCAGTATCCACCTGGAAGATGTGTATGGATTCAAATAGCCCCAGAAGTGTAGAACCTATTAGCACTGAGAGTCACACTTAGATTGTTTTAAGTGTAATCCTAGTACCCATCAAAATGTTTAGAGTTGGATGAGTGATTATATTAAAAAATGGATCCAACTGATAAGGTTCAAAGCCTAATCTAATGCACAAAATTCAAAAGACTATATTCCAGAAAAAAGGGATATCATAATATTGACTTGACACTTAAACAAATGGATGGTGAAAAGAGGAACCTTGTGTACAAAATAAAGGTGTGACATGTCAAAGTAATGATCTAAAAATCAAAGTTGTATGTGTTGCCAACTCACTAGGAGAGTTTGCAGCCTACTCTAAGGACCCCATGCATTCATTTGTCATCATTTCAATTAAAGAATTATGTCAAAGAGGATTTCATTGTTTTCATAGCCTACATTTAACCACTTTTAATAGATATTCTAACAGTCTCCTTGAGGTATGAAATTTGAGTTTGAACTGGCGATGCAAACCCTTTCTTTCCATAATTGGTTGAAACCCTCGTTTTCATCATCATTTTGAAGTGTAATATTAATCCATTAAGGAGACCTACATCAAGCCTGAAGTGTATGGTCAAATCATTTGAGAACCTAGCCTGAAGTTGGATACTTCATTAGTGTTGCAAACTTATATCTATGCTCTTGAAACCCTGTTATTAGCAATAAGCTTCAATTGTCTTCATTTCATTACAAATCTCAATGGATGTTCCTTTATTCCTCCTTCTTGAAAGTTTATCTATCTCATACCATTAAGGTGTATAAATATTTGGACAAGGTGGACTCTAGGAAAAGAGTTATGTCATTAAACCATAAAACTTCTATTTACTTTTTTTTCACACACAAGACCCATATGTTGTTGTGTCATATCAAGACCCATCCCATAGTCATATGCATCATCTTATATATTAAAATGATGATCTGTATATAGTAGTGTAAGAATAGGTGCACTGCATATCTTTGACCTCTTCACTTCTTCAAAAGCTCATTGTTGCACCTTGATCTAGATGATGAAGCCTTGTTTCCTCAAATTCCCTCTTAAGATTTAGTTAAATTGTCAGGTCAAGTGTTAGAATCTTGGAACATAGGGTCTATAGAAATTAACCAATACCAACAAAATTTGAAGTTCTATGATATTATTTAGCATAAACCAATAGAGAATCACTACCAACTTATCAAAATCAACTCGTATTCCTTCCTAGACAATTTCAAACCCAATGTAACCAATGGATGGCATTGCAAACAAACACTTGGAAAGGTTTACCCACAACTTATACAACAAAGAGTGTGCAACATCTAGTACAAATGTTGAATATGCCAATCTCATGATTTGTTGAAAATAAATATTTCATCAAGGTACACCACCATGAGTTCATTCAAGGATGGTTAGATCTCACCATTCATTAATCAGATGATTGTTGTATCATATTTAGTAAAAAAATACATCACTAACCACTCAAACGCTTCTTCTTGGGATTTTAAAAAAATATTCCATAGATCTTCTAAGTATATTTGAACATAATTATAGACTATCTTGAGATCAATCTTAGAGAAGAATTGAGTTCCTCAAATTTAATCCAAAAGGTCATTAATTATCAGAAAAGGATATCATTTTTTTACTTCTATCTTATACAATGCTCTATAGTCTATAGCTAAATGTGACGTGTCATCTTTCATAGGCACCAAGACTATGGGTCAGCCACAAGGTTAAGAACTCAGTCAAATCCTTCTAACCTCAATGAGCTCTTGAATCTATCATCATATCGCATCATTCTTCCATATATGTTTGTGATAAAATGGCCCATTTTGTAGTGGTGATCATACTACCAAATAAATCTAATGGTGTACCACACAATGCAATGGTACTCCTTGTGGATCTATGAATACATCACTACACTATTTCAGGGTTGCATCTAATCATTGGCACTATTGTTTCCCAACATCTCATCCCTTTCTTGTTGAAAACACACATCTGCCAAAGGCGCAGGGTTCTCTCACATCCCTGATAGTGATAACAACAAACTTTTGTGAATGTGTAATGATCTTCCAAGCTTACTTAGAAGAGATAATTTGTATTTTTTGGAATATCATAGAATTGACCATCAACAGAAACATACCACTTGAGGTTGTGCATATTACTTTCCATGTCAATCCCAAAGACATGGTTAACTAAGAATAACTTTTCATACTTCCACCAATGCAATATCACATAGGAATTCATATTACAACATTGAATTTTGTACAAAACAAAGCATTGTTTCTTGAAAACCACTCCCTTCCATCTAAGAAGGCAAGGACATTGTGGGTGATTATTGATTTTCAGTCTCAATATCTTCACTGCATCAACATAAATAATGTTCTTCACACTCCCACTATCAATGATAATCTAGACATGGTTTCATGATTCAATCATAGATTGGTGTAAACATTAACCTATCTCTCTTCTTCCTCATTTGGAGTGGTAATACACAATTGTTGAATTGTCTTTGTTATTATTTCTTATTGAGTTGTGTCAATGGAATTTTTCTATGGCACTATCAAAGGGACACAATTGTTTCTTTCTAGACAATTTTGAGGCTATGGATTAGTGATGATAGCTTGCCATTTATCCATCACCATATTTTCAACCTACATTCTTCATTGGAATGGGAATTTGTGGTGTGATGTTCACATCACTTTCTTAGATGAGAAGGCTTGTTGGAACTACTGGAGGATTGTAATCTCTACATATACTAATTTGAGTTCCAATTGAACTTCCCTTTATTTATCTCCTAGTCACCAATAGGCTTTGAGTTGGGAAATTTTCTAACTCGTTGACTTATGTTGTTTTTTTTCCTCTACCAATGTGACTCTTCAAATTATCCTTTAACTTCATGGTGAAAAAATAATCATATCCATGCATATTGGTGGTCAACAAGACAATATTTTTCAGTATAGTATATCGATGCAGTGTCACTTTAAACTCTACAATATAGTTAGGAACCTAGTGTCTTTGCTTCTGGTGCAACTGCTACCACTACATATACTCAACATGGAATATGTCCAATAGGCGTTCCCATGTGATGAAAATTTCCCTTCATGCTTTTTTTAGTCCTTCTTACATGGTCACAATCTCACCCACTTCCTTCCTGTTCTAAGCAAAGGATTACCAACAACAAAGTGGATTTAAGGTGGAGTTGAGGGTAGTAAATGAAAGTTTATTCTCAATAGAAGATTTTTTCATAGAAAAGTAGTGCTCCATTTGTTGGATACACTCACCCAAGGTAATTACATCTATGTCACCTTCAAATAGTGGAATTACAATAATTACTTTAAACTTAAACAAAACTCCACCATTGAATGGTGCATCAACTCTAGGTTTCACATTTTGATGATTGCTTCCTACAAGCATGATTATCCTCATAAATTTGAAACAATGGTCATACATGTCATCCCTATGCCTTCATATCTCTTCTTCTATCATGTTTTTCACATCTACCATGGTGGAACAAGGCGGATTCACTTCTCCCATTATGTAGTTGAGTCAGTGCATGGAAATATTGTCGAAGGTAAACAAAGGCAATCACCCTTTAATTGTAAATATGTCAAGCACTTACAAACTAACATAAGGTATAAATCATCCATAGGCTAAAGAAAACATCAGTTCTAAACATTGGTCAAGACACATTGATGATCCACATTGGTCTAGGTGCACTAATGCTTCTATACCAATGTGCACCCAAGTGTAAAAAAACACAAAATACAGTAGTGCTCCACTTTGCTTCCGAAAAAATTGTGCTCTATGACCCATGTGCACTAGAGTGATAATAGCCCAAAAAGACATCAGTTCTTTGCTTTTGTATTGGTATATTGTTTCTCCTATTTGGTATGGGTGAACCAATGCTCCTATACGGCGTAGGTGCATCAATTCTCTTCTTTAGGTATGGGTGCACTAGTGCTCCTAATACACCAAATCAATGAACAATAATGTCCCTAATGCTTGAGACTAAGAAATAAAGAAATTATATTGATTTCCACAATATACCAGAAACACCAAGAAAAGCTACACAAAATTAAGTAAGAACTACAGATTATAGTTTCGTGATTTTCATCGATTTGGTCACATGTAATTAAACTTTCCCAAAATGCAACCCTGATTATTTCTCGAATTCTAGTTCTTTGATATATACAATTTCAATTCCCCATGATCATATTTCCCTCTTCCCACCTATAAATAGGAATAGAGAACACTGGAATTTCTATGGACCACTCCCCCTCCAAATTCTTCCTTACTACCATCTTAATATGTCAGTGCAATATTTTCCACGGAACAGACAGTGGGACATTTGTCTTCCTACACAAATACAATAAGGTTATTACCCTCCTATGTAGAAATGCCTTCATATACCTCTTTCTTCTAGATTTAACATTATAAAAAAGGGATGCTTTCTTCATTACATAAAGTTTAATAACTTTGTTATCAAAGGTTGACATATCCACAAACTATGCTAATTAGATGCATAGAATGAAAATGTATTGTATGTTATTGCCATCTTCACCTCTAGATCAAAGATAGGTTCTAAAATTTATTTTGGGACTCTAAAGTGGACTGGAAATCACTAATATCTCTTCTTAAACATAAAACACCATGTCCATGACACAATGAAAATACACAATGAAAATAATGGTAATGTTCTTTGTCATGTGAGACACATTGAAACATGTCACAAGACTTTCAAAGTTGCTTATATCATGTCACAAGATTTTGGAAGTTGCATCATTAAGAGAGCTGAAATTATCATTAAGTGTATAAAAAAATTACATTCACAGATATATATAAGCCATAGAAATATCCTTGTGTATATTATCAGCTATATAATGTACATCTAACTATCTTATAAAATTATTACATGACATCATGAATTTCTTTTAGTCTTCTTTTTTTATTTCCAGTGCTTAAGAAAATCATCAATGTCCATGTCTTCGTTTACTGGGTGCTCTTCATCTGATCTAGGTGGATATTGGTGGCCACCCACCTTTTCCAAATGGCTCAAAACAGTTTTATGGCAATTTTGTCAATTTACTATTTTTAGCATGTTTTAACTTCCGGGGCCATTTTGAGGGCCCAAATGAAGGTTTTTTGAGATATAGGTTCTCAAATATGTCCAAATGAATCATTGATCCCCTAAAATGAATCTCCTCGATGATACCTTTCCAACGAGCTATCACACTGATCAAAATCTGGACCAGGGGGCAAAAATTTGCTCAATTTTAAAAGTGTTCAGAATGCAATGAAAATGGTGCCATTGCGTCTGTCTCGTCTTCCTGATTCCGACGGTATATTTACTTTCGCAAACGGAGTCCGTATTGAGGAGATATCGTGATCTGTTCGCCAAGCCAAA
>ML787137.1:276564-310698 GCA_009831015.1 Picea engelmannii | reverse complement strand
GGTTGCGCCCTGTGCCAGGTTATAACGTGCATTGGGAGCGTGTTCCAGGTTCATGCACACAGAGGTGCGTTTTGTAGAACCAGTTCCAGCAAAGTTGAAGGAGGAAAATGGAGGAGGCCTAACTTCTTCATCGTTTGGCCGATTGAGGTGCCGTAAAAGCCCAGCCAGGGGTTTTTGTACGTGCTGGATCCATTGGTGCTTTTTTCAAGGCCATTTTAATACTTCTTCAGCAAGTTTTTCACCATTGAAGTTTCAGGAAGCTCCAGGGAACTTCAAGCCCTCTTTGATGGAGGACATGGTTTGGTGAGCCTATATTTGTTTTTTGTCATTGAATAATCATTTTTGGCTAATCGATATTCTATGAACACATTGGGACAGGTTTCAAAGGCTTTTGAGGACTTTTACAGGTGTTTTTTCCACAGATAAGCTCAGGGAATCTTATGGCCACATGTAGAAGAGGTCATGCCCAGATGAGCCATGATCCGTTTTCAGAGTTCTATTTGTCGTTTTTGGGGTTTTTATGTGTTATGATATCAATGGTATAGTTTGGTTTTCCATTGGAGTTGAGAAGCATCTTGTAAAATAACTTTTGACTAATTAATCCCAGAGAGCCAAGTCCATTATGGAGGCTCAAGGAGATGTAACCCGTAGGGGGGTGAACTCCTTTATCATGTTGTGATTGTTCTGAGTTTGATGGTTTGTTTGCTGCAAATTGTGTTGCTGTGTATTTATTGCAAGTACATATATAAACCATTTAAAAGAACATTTGCTCACACATAAGCATTTACAAGAAGAAGCACGAACTTAACACATAAGTTTATATTGCATATTTATACACATGAAGCAAGGTCCTGTAAAGTTTATTTTAATGAAGTAGGGGTGCTTGCATAGCATAACAAGTCAGCCTTCTATTTTCAGATCACACACGCCTAAAACGGAGATCGTATGCAAAAGTTACGACCCCGAGAAGTTGATGTACTCACTTACCCAAACGGGGCCCACATGACTTCTAGCGCTTCATCTCCTAGGGTTAGGTTTTTGGATGTATAGTGTTTTTGGCATTCCTGCTTATTGTAAAAATATCTTCAAAGCCTCAGTGTAATCATGTTCTTTCGAATGCGAGTAGACATCAGATCTCTTCTCAGAGATAAGCTGCCACCATTCTAGCGAGTCTTTCACTTTGTATTTTTACAGTCTCTATATATTTATTTCATTAATAGAAATCGTGTATTAATGTATATTTGTGTTTATGGTTACATCTCTGATACATTTATGTTATATTATTGAATATATACAATATCTCTGTTCATTTCTTTATTATATCTTCGATCTCATTTCATGCCGAAAATAATCTGGATTAGTGGTATTAGAGCAGGCTCCTCTTGATCATTTTTTCAATGCATGTCCCCGACGAGGTTCGATTATAGAAAGTTGGGTATTGAGCTTGTCTCTCTTGAAAAAAAAATCTCTCACACACCCAAGAAACCCGCAATGGTAGAAGAAAAGAAAAATGATGGAGCAGACGATCCTATCAATTTGTTGCTCAAGCAAGCTCTCACGCAACAGAGGGATGAAATGATGGAGAATTTTTCCCACATCCTTCAATGCCTACCGATAGCATCAGACACATATTCATCAAGTGGCCACTTTGGAGGCACCTTGCCTTTCAAGGTACAAGTTAATTTTGATATTCCTGTATTTGAAGGAGAGATAGATGCAGAAGCCCTAGAAAAATGGTTAACTCTGGTAGAAGGTTATTTCTCTGTTCACAATTTTTCCGACAAATAAAATATCACCTTCGCACTCCTTAAATCTCTCCCTCATGTCAAACATTAGTGGGAAATTTACTGGATGCAAAGTTCCATAGAGGAGTCTGGAATATATGGGGTCGATCCCACTTGGGATTTTTTTGTGGATGTGGTAAAGGAACAGTATTACCCTGTTGGCAACTATGAGGACCACTACATGAGATGGACCACACTGTGGCAAGAGAGGAGCCAAACAGTTCTGGAGTTCGCCAATACCTTCCATACCTTGTGCACCAAGTTGGGCATCAAAGACTCCGAGCGACATTTGGTTCTAAAATACCGTGGGGCTCTACACAGATACATCCAGACTGAAATGGATTTTCTAGACATCTCATCACTCGGTGTTGCTTATCGATATGATGTTAAAATTGAGAAGAAATTTAAACACCAGAACAAATGGAAATTCAGTTCTAAAAATCCGCAACAACCAAAGTATTACAAAGACGGCCCTAACAACAATTCTCCCAAAAACCAGTCCAAGACACAGGAAAAGAAGGGTCACGGGAAGACAAAGGAGGACACTGAAAAATGGTGTGATTTCCACAAAATACCCTAGCACAATACCGATGAATGACACTCAAAACAATGATTGGTGGACGAGATCAAAGACAAGGAGCCGAACCCTCATTTAGAATCTGATTTTGAAAATACTTGTAAAGGATAGATCATTGGCGCAGACCCCATTGCTATTGTCACAACCACAACAATTCAACCATAAGAACCAACAGATCCTGAATATGGGGAGTGCCTTTTTCATTCACAGATGTGGGTGAAGGGGACCCTGCTGCATTTTATTGTTGATAGCGGAAACCAGAAAAACCTCATCTCAGCTGAGGTCGTCAAACAGTTGGGATTGTCGACAACACCACACCCGCAGCCATACAACATTGGGTGGCTTCAGCAAGGATGAGATATCTATGTCAACCAACAGTGTCGATTGTCATACGGCATCCAACCCTTCAAGGATGAGGTATTATGTGATGTTTCCCCAGTGGATGTCTGTGATGTTCTCTTGGGCCAACCATATATGTGGAGACTCCATGTTGTTTATAATTCTCGACCCCGTAGTGTCATTATTACTTTGGGGGGTCATCTCTACAGAATACCAGAGGTAGTTCCGACTACTATTCCACCTAAAAAGTGTCGCAAGGTAGTATCTCATACTGCAAAATTCATCTTCTTCACGATCTATTCAAAAGGAGAACAGAAGGACACTGCAACCACTACAGCCTTGCCCCAAGCACCTTCTATCCAGCACAAGCAGTTCGATAAGGCTGCAACAAAGTGCAAAGATTCCTTCTGCACATCATCACCTCATGTATATTGACTTGTTGAACAGCCTCAACCTCAATAGGTTCATGATAGATTTCCATAAACTGAGCATCATGATGTCTCCAGGAAGACAAGCAACTCACCAAGATGCAGATTCAACAAACGCTTTTCCCTCTCCCTCGGGAACTCAAAGAAATGGAGACCATTACTTTCTAAGGAGGGAGGATTGATCCAGGTGGATATCGGTGGCCACCCACCTTTTCCAAATGGCTCAAAATAGTTTTATGGAAATTTTGGCAACTTACTATTTTTAGCAGGTTTTAACTTTCGGGGCCATTTTGAGGGTGCAAATGAAGGTTTTTAGATATAGATGTTCTAAAGTATAGCCAAATGAATCATTGAACACAAAAAATGAATCTCCTTGATGATACCTTTCCAACGAGCTATCACACTCCTAAAACGGAGATCGTATGCAAAAGTTACGACCCCAGGAAGTTGATGTACTCACTTACCCAAACGGGGCCCACATGACTTTTAACGCTTCATCTCCTAGGGTTAGGTTTTTGGATGTCTAGTGTTTTTGGCATTATTTATTATTGTAAAAATGCCTTCAGAGCCTCATTTTAATCATCTTCTTGCAAATGCGAGTAGCCGTCACATCTCTTCTCAGAGATAAGTTGTCACCATTCTAGCGAGTCTTTCACTTTGTATTTTTAGAGTTTCTATACATTTCTTTCATTTATAGAAATCATGTATTACTGTGTATATGTGTTTATGGTTGCATATATGATACATTTATGTTATATTATTGAATATATTCAATATCTCTATGCATTTATTTATTATATCTCCAATCTCATTTCGTACCGAAAATAATATGGATTAGTGGTATCAGAGCAGGCTGCTCTTGATCATTTTTTCAATGCATGTCCCTGATGAGGTATGATTATAGAAAGTTGGGTCTCGATATTATCTGTCTTGAATACAATCACTCTCGCACACCCAAGAAACCCGCAATGGTGGAAGAGAAGAAAAATGACGATGTAGACGATCCTATCAATTTGTTGCTCGAGCAAGCTCTCACGAAACAGAGGGACGAAATGATGAAGAATTTTGCCTACATTCTTCAACGCTTACCGATACCATCAGGCACATCTTCATCAAGTGGTCATTTTGGAGACACCTCACCTTTCAAGGTACAAGTTAATTTTGATATTCCTGTATTTGAAGGATAGATAGATGCAGAAGCCCTAGAAAAATGGTTAACTCTGGTAGAAGGCTATTTCTTTGTTCACAATTTTTCCGACAAAGAAACGAACACCTTCGCACTCCTTAAGGATCTCCCTCATGTGAAACATTGGTGGGAAACTTACTGGGAGAAGAGTTCCACAGAGGAGTCTGGAATATATGGGGCTGATCCCACTTGGGATTTTTTTGTGGATGCGGTAAAAGAACAGTATTACCCTGCTCGCAACTATGAGGACCAGTACATGAGATGGACCACACTGTGTCAAGAGAGGGGCCAAGAAATTCTGGAGTTCACCAATACCTTCCATACCTTGTGCACCAAGATGGGTATCAAATACTCCGAGCGACATTTGGTTCTGAAATACCATGGGGCTCTACATAGATACATCTAGATAGAAATGGATTTTCTGGACATCTTATCACTCGGTGCTACTTATCGATATGTTGTTAAAATTGAGTAGAAATTTAAACACCAGAACAAACAAGAATTCAGTTCTACAAATCTACAACAAACAAAGTATGACAAAGAATACCCTAATAAAAAGTCTCCCAAAAACTAGTCGAAGACACAGGAAAAGAAGGGTCATGGGAAGACAAAGCAGGACACCGGAAAATGGTGTGATTTCCACAAAACCCCCTGGCACAACACCGATGAATGTCGCTCAAAATAGTCATTGGTGGCCGAGATCAAAGACAATGAGAAGAACCTTGATTCAGAATTTGATTCTGAAAATACTGATAAAGGACAGATCATTGACATAGACCCCACAGCTGTTGTTGTGACCACAACAATTCAAACAGAAGAACCAACAGATCCTGAAGAGGGGGAGCGCCTTTTTCATTCACAGATTTGGGTGAAGGGGACCCCGCTGCATTTTATTGTTGATAGAGGAAGCCAGAAAAACCTCATCTCAACAGAGGTTGTCAACCAGTTGGGATTGACAACAACACCACACCCGTAGCCATACAACATTGGGTGGCTTCGGCAATGAGAAGATCTATGTTTCAACCAATAGTGTCGATTGTCATATGACATCCAATGCTTCAAGGATGAGGTATTATGTGATGTTAACCCATTGGATGTCTGTGATGTTCTCTTGGGCCAACCCCATATGTGGAGATGCCATGTTGTTTATGAGTCTCGACCCCATAATGTCATTGTTACATTGGGGGTTCATATCTACAGAATACCAGAGGTAGTTCTGACTATTGTTCCACCTAAAAAGTGTCGCAAGGTAATATCTCATACTGCAAAATTCAATTTCTTCATGATCTATTCAAAAGGAGAACAAAAGGACACTGCAACCACTACAGCCTTGCCCCAAGCACCTTCTATCCAACACAAGCAATTCGACAAGGCTGCAGCAAAGTGAAAATATTCCTTCTGCACATCATCCTCTCATGTATCTTGACTTGTTAAACAACCTCAACCTCAACAGGTTTGTGACATATTTCCACAAACTGAGCAGTGCGACGTCTCCAGCAAGACAAGTAGCTCACCAAGATGCAGATTCAAAAAAGGCTTTTCCCTCTCCCCCGGTAACTAAACGCAATGGAGACCATTTCTTTATAAGGAGGGAGGATTAATCTAGGTTGATATCAGTGGCCACCCGCCTTTTCCAAATGGCTCAAAACAGTTTTATGGCAATTTTGGCAATTTACTATTTTTAGCAAGTTTTAACTTCTGGGGCCATTTTGAGGGCCCAAATGAAGGTTTTTTGAGATCGAGGTTGTCAAATATAGGAAAATGAATCATTCATACTTGAAAATGAATCTCCTCGATGATACATTTCCAACGAGCTATCACATGCCTAAAACAGAGATCGTATGCAAAATTTACGACCCCAGGAAGTTGATGTACTCACTTACCCAAACGGGGCCCACATGACTTTTGGCGCTTCATATCCTAGTTTTAGCTTTTCGGATGTCTAGTGTTTCTGGAATTCCTGCTTATTGTAAAATGGCCTTCAGAGACTCATTGTAATCATCTTCTTGCGAATGTGAGTAGCCGTCACATCTCTTCTTAGAGATAAGCTGCCACCATTCTAGCGAGTCTTTCACTCTGTATTTTTATAGTCTCTGTACATTTCTTTCATTAATAGAAATTGTGTATTACTGTGTATCTGTGTTTATGGTTGCATCTCTCATACATTTATGTTATATTATTGAATATATGCAATATTTCTATGCATTTTTTATTATATCTCCGATCTCATTTCGTGCCGAAAATAATCCAGATCAGTGGTATCAGAGCAGGTTGATCTTGATCATTTTTTTAGTGCATGTCCCCGACGAGGTCCGATTATAGAAATTTGGGTCTTGAGATTGTCTCTCTTTAATACAATCGCTCGTGCACACCCAAGAAACCTGAAATGGTGGAAGAAAAGAAAAATGATGGAGCAGACGATCCTATCAATTTGTTGCTTGAGCAAGCTCTCACGTGACAGAGGGACGAAATGATGGAGAATTTTTCCCACATCCTTCAACACCTACCGATAGCATCAGGAACATATTCATCAAGTGGCCACTTTGGAGGCACCTCACCTTTCAAGGTACAAGTTAATTTTGATATTCCTGTATTTGAAGGACAGATAGATGCAGAAGCCCTAGAAAAATGGTTAACTCTAGTAGAAGGTTATTTTTGTATTCACAATTTTTTTGACAAAGAAGAGATCACCTTCGCACTCCTTAAAGCTCTCCCTCATGTCAAACATTGGTGGGAAACTTACTGGGAGCAAAGTTCCAGAGAGGACTCTAGAATATATGGGGTCAATCCCACTTGGGATTTTTTTTTGGATGCGGTAAAAGAACAGTATTACCCTATTGGAAACTATGAGGACCAGTACATGAGATGGAACACACTGCGACAAGAGAGGGGCCAAGAAGTTCCAGAGTTCACCAATACCTTCCATACCTTGCACACTAAGATGGGTATCAAAGACTCCGAGGGACATTTGGGTCTTAAATACCGTGGAGCTCTACATAGATACATCCAGACTGAAATGGATTTTCTGGACATCTCATCACTCAGTGTTGCTTATCGATATGTTGTTAAAATTGAGAATAAATTTAAACACCAGAAAAAATGGGAATTTGGTTTTGCAAATCCGTAACAACCAAAGTATGACAAAGACGTCCCTAACAAAAACTCTCCTAAAAACCAGTCCAAGACACAGGAAAAGAAGGGTCACAAGAAAACAAAGGAGGACACCGGAAAATGGTGTCATTTCAGCAAAAGGCCCTGGATCAACACTGATGAATGTCACTCAAAATATTCATTGTTGGACGAGATCAAAGACAAGGAGCCAAACCTTGATTCAGAATCTGATTCTGAAAATACTTTTAAAGGACAGATCATTGATGCAGACCCCACTTCTATTGTCACGACCACAACAATTCAACTAGAAGAACCAACAGATCCTGAAGAGGGGGAGCACATTTTTCATTCACAGATGTGGTTTAAGGGGACCCCACTGAATTTTATTGTTGATAGCGGAAGCCAGAAAAACCTCATCTTAGCAGAGGTCATCAAAAAGTTGGGATTGTCGACAACACCACCCCCGTAGCCATACAACATTGGGTGGCTTTGGCAAGGACGAAATCTCCATGTCAACCAATAGTGTCGATTGTCATATAGCAACAAACCCTTCAAGGATGAGCTATTATGTGATGTTTCCCCACTGGATGTTTGTGATGTTATCTTGGGCCAACCATATATGTGGAGATGCCATGTTGTTTATGAGTCTCGACCCTGTAGTGTCATTGTTACCTTGGGGGGTCATCTCTACAGAATACCAGAGGTAGTTCCGACTATTGTTCCACCTAAAAAGTGTCGCAAGGTAGTATCTCATACTGCAAAATTCAGCTTCTTCAGGATCTGTTCAAAAGGAGAACAAAAGGACACTGCAACCACTACAGCCTTGCCCCAAGCACCTTCTATACAACACAAGCAGTTCGACAAGGCTATAGAAAAGTCAAAAGATTTCTTCTGCACATCCTCCTCTCATGTATCTCGACTTGTTGAACAACCTCAACCTCAACAGGTTCGTGACAGATTTCTACAAACTGAGCAGCGCGATGTCTCCAGCAGGACAAGCAACTCACCAAGATGCAGATTCAACAAATGTTTTTCCCTCGCACCCGGGAACTCAATGCAAAGGAGACCATTTATTTCTAAGGAGGGAGGATTGATCCATGTGGATATCGGTGGCCACCCACCTTTTCCAAATGGCTCAAAATAGTTTTATGGCAATTTTGACAATTTATTATTTTTAGCAAGTTTTTACTTCCAGGGCCATTTTGAGGGCCCAAAAGAAGGTTTTTCAAGATCGAGGTTCCCAAAGATATTAGAAGGAATCATTGAGCCCTAAAAATGAATCTCCTTGACTATACCTTTCCAATGATCTATCACACGCCTAAAACGTAGTTCGTATGCAAAAGTTACAACCCTGGGAAGTTGATGTACTCACTTACCCAAATGGGGCCCACATGACTTTTGGCACTTCATCTCCTAGGGTTAGGTTTTTGGATGTCTAGTGTTTTTGGCATTCCTTCTTATTGTAAAAAGGCCTTCAGAGCCTCATTGTAATCATCTTCTTGTGAATGCGAGTAGCCATCACATCTCTTCTCAGAGATAAGCTGCCACCATTCTAGTGAGTCTTTCACTCTGTATTTTTATAGTCTCTGTACATTTCTTTCATTAATAGAAATCATGTATTACTGTGTATATGTATGGTTGCATCTCTTATACATTCATTTTATATTATTGAATATATGAAATATCTCTGTGCATTTCTTTATTATATCTCCGATCTCATTTCATGTCGAAAATAATCCAGATCAGTGGTATCAGAGAAGGTTGCTCTTGATCATTTTTTTAGTGCATGTCCCTGACGAGGTCCGATTATAACAAGTTGGGTCTCGATCTTATCTTTCTTGAATACAATCGCTCTTGAACACCCAAGAAACCTGCAATGGGGGAAGAAAATAAAAACGATGGAGCATATGATCCTATCAATTTGTTGCTTGAGCAAGCTCTCACGTGACAGAGGGACGAAATGATGGAGAATTTTGCCCACATCCTTCAACACCTTCCGATAGCATCAGACACATATTTATCAAGTGGTCACTTTGGAGGCACCTCGCCTTTCAAGGTACAAGTTAATTTTGATATTCCTGTATTTGAAGGACGAATAGATGAAGAGGCCCTAGAAAAATGGTTAACTCTGGTATAAGGTTATTTCTCTGTTCATAATTTTTTTGACAAAGAAAATATCACCTTTGCACTCCTTAAATCTCTCCCTCATGTCAAACATTCGTGGGAAACTTATTGGGAGCAAAGTTCCACAGAGGATTCTAGAATATATGGGGCCGATCTCACTTGGGATTTTTTTGTGGATGCGGTAAAAGAACAGTATTACCCTGTTGGCAACTATGAGGACCAGTACATGAGATGGACCACACTGCGGCAAGATAGGGGCCAAGCAGTTCCGAACTTCACCAATACCTTCCATATCTTTCCCACCAAGCTGGGTATCAAAGACTTCGAGCGACATTTGGTTATGAAATACTGTGGGGCTCTACACAGATACATCCAGACTTAAATGGATTTTATGGACATCTCATCACTCGGTGCTGCTTATTGATATGCTGTTAAAATTGAGCAAAAATTTAAACACCAGAACAAACGAAAATTCAGTTATGCAAATCCACAAAAACCAAAGTATGACAAAGACAGCCCTAACAAAAATTCTCCCGAAAAATAGTCCAAGACACAGGAAAGGAAGGGTCACCGGAAGACAAAAGAGGACACCGGAAAATGGTGTGATTTCACAAAATCCCCTGGCACAACACCGATGACTGTCACTCAAAACAGTGATTGGCGGGCGAGATCAAGGATGAGGTATTATTTGATGTTTACCCACTGGATGTCTGTGATGTTCTCTTGCGCCAGCCATATATGTGGAGACGCCATGTTGTTTATGAGCCTCGACCCCATAGTGTCATTATTACTTTGGGGGGTCATCTCTACAGAATACGAGAGGTAGTTTTGACTACTGTTCCACCTAAAAAGTGTCGCAAGGTAGTATCTCATACTGCAAAATTCAGCTTCTTCATGATCTGTTCAAAAGGAGAACAAAAGAACACTGCAACCACTACAGCCTTGCCCCAAGCACCTTCTATCCAACATGAGCAATTCGACAAGGCTGAAGCAAAGTGCAAAGATTCCTTCTACACATTGTACTCTCATGTATCTTGACTTGTTGAACAACCTCAACCTTAACAAGTTTGTTACAGATTTCCACAAACTGAGCAGCACGACGTCCCCAGCAAGACAAGCAGCTCACCAAGATGCAGATTCAATAAAACGTTTTTCGCTCTCCCCCTGCAACTCAACACAATGGAGACCATTGCTTTCTAAGGAGGGAGGATTGATCTAGGTGGATATTGGTGGCCACCCACCTTTTCTAAATGGCTCAAAACAGGTTTATGACAATTTTGGCAATTGGCTATTTTTAGCAGGTTTTAACTTCCAGGGCCATTTTGAGGGCCCAAATGAATTTTTTTCGAAATTGATGTTTTCAATTATATCCAAATCCACCACTGAGACTCAAAAATTAATCTCCTCTATGATACCTTTCCAACAAGCTATCACATTCCTAAAACGGAGATCGTATGCAAAAGTTACGACCCCGAGAAGTTGATGTACTCAGAGATAAGCTGCCACCATTCTAGCAAGTCATTCACTCTGTATTTTTACAGTCTCTGTACATTACTTTCATTAATAGAAATCATGTATTACTGTATATCTATGTTTATAGTTGAATCTATGATACATTTATGTTATATTAGTGAATATATGCATTTCTTTATTATATCTCCGATCTCATTTCGTGCCAAAAATAATCCGGATCAGTGGTATCAGAGCAGGTTGCTCTTGATCATTTTTTTAGTGCATGTCCCTGACGAGGTCCAATTATAGAAAGTTGGGTCTTGATCTTGTCTCTCTTGAATAAAATCTCTCTCGCACACCCAAGAAACCCGCAATGGCGGAAGAAAAGAAAAATGACGGAGCAGACGATCCTATCAATTTGTTGCTTGGGAAAGCTCTCACACGACAGAGGGATGAAATGATGGAGAATTTTGCCCACATCCTTCAATGTCTGCCAATAGAATCAGGAACATCTTCATCAAGTGGCCACTTTGGAGGCACCTCTCCTTTCAAGGTACAAGTTAATTTTGATATTCATGTATTTGAAGGACAGATAGATGCAGAAGCCCTAGAAAAATGGTTAACTCTGGTAGAAGGTTATTTCTCTGTTCACAATTTTTCCGAAAAAGAAAAGATCACCTTCGCACTCCTTAAAGATCTCCCTCATGTCAAACATTGGTGGGAAACTTACTGGGAGAAAAGTTCCACAGAGCAGTCTGGAATATATGGGGCCGATCCCACTTTGGATTGTTTTTTGGATGCAGTAAAAGAACAGTATTACCCTATTGGCAACTATGAGGACCAGTACATGAGATGGACCACACTGCGGCAAGAGAGGGGCCAGACAGTTTCAGAGTTCACCAATACCTTCCATAACTTGTGCACTAAGCTAGGTATCAAATACTCCGAGCAACATTTGGTTCTGAAATACCATGGGGCTCTACACAGATACATGCAGACTGAAATGGATTTTCTAGACATATCATCACTCATTGCTGCTTATCGATATGCTGTTAAAATTGAGCAGAAATTTAAATAGTAGAACAAATGGGAATTCGGTTATGAAAATATGCAACAACCAAAGTATGAAAAAGACGACCCTAACAAAAAGTCTCCCGAAAACCAGTTTAAGACACAGGAAAATAAGGGTCACGGGAAGACAAAGGAGGACACCGGAAAATGGTGTGATTTCCACAAAAGACCCCACTACTATTGTCATGACCGCAACAATTCAACTAGAAGAACCAACAGATCCTGAAGAGGGAGAACAACTTTTTCATTCACAAATGTGCGTGAAGGGGACCACGCTGTATTTTATTGTTTATAGTGGAAGCCAGAAAAATGTCATCTCAACAAAGGTCGTCAAACAGTTGGGATTGTCGACAACACCACACCCACAACCATACAACATTGGGTGGCTTCTCCAAGGATGAGATCTCCGTGTCAACCAATAGTGTTGATTTTCATATGACATCCAACCCTTCAATGATGAGTTATTATGTGATGTTGCCCCACTGGATGTATGTGATGCTCTCTTGGGCCAACCATATATGTGGAGACACCATGTTGTTTATGAGTCTCGACCCCGTAGTGTCATTGTTACTTTAGGGGGCCATCTCTACAGAATACCAAAGGTAGTTCTGACCACTGTTCCACCCAAAAAGTGTCGCAAGGTAGTATCTCATACTACAAAATTCAGCTTCTTCATGATCTGTTCAAAAGGAGAACAAAAGGACACTGCAACCACTACAACCTTGCCCCAAGAACCTTCTATCCAACACAAGTTGTTCGACAAGGCTGTAGAAAAGTGCAAAGATTTCTTCTTCACATCATCCTATCATGTATATTGACTATTTGAATAGCCTCAACATCAAAAGGTTCATGACAAATTTCCACAAACTGAGCAGCGCGATGTCTCCAACAAGACAAGCAGCTCCTTAAGATGCAGATTGAACAAATGATTTTCCCTCTCCCCCAGAAACTCAACGCAATGGACACCATTGATTTCTAATGAGGGAGGATTGATCTAGGTGGATATAGGTGGCCACCCACCTTTTCCAAATGGATCAAAACAATTTTATGGCAATTTTGGCAATTTAGTATTTTTAGCAGGTTTTAACTTTCTGGGCCATTTTGAGGGCCCAAATAAAGGTTTTTTGATATCTAGGTTCTCAATTATAACTGAAGAAATCATTGATCACCCAAAATGAATCTCCTCGACGATACCTTTCCAGCAAACTATCACACACCTAAAACGGAGATCGTATGCAAAAGTTGCGACCCCGGGAAGTTGATGTACTCACTTACCCAAATGGGGCCCACATGACTTTTGGCACTTCGTCTCCTAGGCTTAGTTTTTTTTTTTTTTTTTACTGGGGGAATCGGCAACTCGCGGTTCTCGTACTCGCGTGACACGAGGTCGATCCCCAGGCGGCTACCACTATAAGCCCAGGTGCAACCACCCAGCCCGCAAGAATGGTGCATGAGTAAGTCCGGGTGAGAATCGAACATGAGACTTCATTTACAAATTTCCTTCCATTTACACGGCACTTGCCAATCCGTCTACACCCGTGCGGGCTCCTAGGGTTAGGTTTTTGGATGTCTAGTGTTTTTAGAATTCTTTCTTATTGTAAAAATGTCGTCATAGCCTCATTGTAATCATCTTCTTGCGAATGCGAGTAGCCGTCACATCTCTTCTTAGAGATAAGCTGCAACCATTCTAGCGAGTCTTTCACTCTGTATTTTTAAAGTCTTTATACATTTCTTTCATTAATAGAAATCATGTATTATTGTATATCTGTGTTTATGGTTGCATCTCTGATACATTTATGCTATATTTGTTAATATATGCAATATCTCCATGCATTTCTTTATTATATCTCCGATCTCATTTCATTCTGAAAATAATCCGGATCAGTAGTATCAGAGCAGGCTGCTCTTGATCATTGTTTTAGTGCATGTCCCCGACGTGGTCCGATTATAGAAATTTGGGTCTCGAGCTTGTCTCTCTTGAAGATAATCTCTCTCACAAACCCAATAAACCTGTAATGATGGAAGAAAAGAAAAACGACGGAGCAGACGAAATGATGGAGAATTTTTCCCACATCCTTCAACACCTGCTGATAGCATCAGTCACATATTCATCAAGTGGCCACTTTGGAGGCACCTCGCCTTTCAATGTACAAGTTAATTTTGATATTCCTATATTTGAATGACAGATAGATGCAGAAGCCCTAGAAAAATGGTTTACTCTGGTAGATGGTTATTTCTCTGTTCAAAATTTTTTCGACAAAGAAAAGATCGCCTTCACACTCCTTAAAGCTCTCCCTCATGTCAAAAATTGGTGGAAAACTTACTGGGAGAAAATTTCCATAGAGGAGTATGGAACATATGAGGTAAAAGAACAGTATTAACCTGTTGGCAACTATGACGACCAGTACATGAGATGGACCACACTGCGGCAAGAGAGGGGCCAAGCAGTTCCGGAGTTCACTGATACCTTCCATACCTTGCACACCAAGCTAGGTATCAAAGACTCCGAGTTACATTTGGTTTTGAAATACTGTGGGGCTCTACATAGATACATCTAGACTAAAATGGATTTTCTGGACATCTCATCACTCGGTCCTGCTTATCGATATGCTGTTAAAATTGTGCAGAAATTTAAATACCAGAACAAATAGGAATTCAGTTCTGCAAATCTGCAACAAAAAAACTATAACAAAGACAACCCTAACAAAAGGTCTCCCAAAAACCAATCCAAGACACAGGAAAAGAAGGGTCACGGGAAGACAAAGGAGGACACCAGAAAATGGTGTGATTTTCACAAAAGCTCCTGGCACAACACCGATGAATGTCGCTCAAAATAGTCATTGGTATCCGAGATCAAAGACAAGGAGTCGAGCCCTGATTCAGAATTTGATTCTTAAAATACTGGTAAAGGATAGATCATTGATGCAGACCCCACTGTTATTGTCACAACCGCAAGAATTCAACGATAAGAACCAATAGATCCTGAAGAGGGGGAGCACCTTTTTCATTCATAGATGTGGGTGAACGGGACCCCGCTTCATTTTATTCTTGATAGTGGAAGCCAGAAAAACCTCATCTCAGTAGAGGTCGTCAAACAGTTGGGATTGTCGACAACACCACACCTGCAACCATACAACATTGGGTGGCTTTGGCAAGGAAGAGATCTCCATGTCAACCAACAGTGTCAATTGACATACAACATCCAACCCTTCAAGGATGAGGTATTATGTGATGTTTCCCCACTGGATGTCTGTGATGTTCTCTTGGGCCAATCATATATGTGGAGACACCATGTTGTTTATGAGTCTCGACCCCATAGTGTCATTGTTAGTTTGAGGGGTCATCTCTACAAAATACCAGAGGTAGTTCCGACTATTGTTCTACTTAAAAAGTGTCGCAAGGTAGTATCTCATACTACAAAATTCATCTTCTACATGATCTGTTCAAAAGGAGAACAAAAGGATACTGCAACCACTACAACCTTGCCCCAAGCATCTTCTATCCAACACAAGCAGTTCGACAAGGCTGCAATAAAGTGAAAAGATTCCTTCTTCACATTGTCCTCTCATGTATCTCGACTTGTTCAACAGCCTCAACCTCAACAGGTTCATGGCAGATTTCTACAAACTGAGCAGTACGACATCTCCAGCAAGACAAGCAACTCACTAAGATGCAGATTCAACAAACACTTTTCCCTCTCCCCTAGGAGCTCAATGCAATAGAGACCATTTATTTCTGAGGGAGGATTGATCCAGGTGGATATCTGTGGCCACCCACCTTTTCTAAATGGCTCAAAATAGTTTTATGGCAATATTTGCAATTTACTATTTTTAGCAGGTTTTAACTTCCGGGGCCATTTTGAGGGCCCAAATGAAGGTTTTTAGAGATCAAGATTCTCAAATTTGGTCAAAATCATCATCGATACTAGAAAATGAATCTCCTCGATGTTAAATTTCCAATGAGCTATCACACGCCTAAAACAGAGATCGTATGCAAAAGTTACGACCCCGAGAATTTGATGTACTCACTTACCCAAATGGGGCCCACATGAATTTTGGCGCTTCATCTCCTAGGGTTAGATTTTTGGATGTCTAGTGTTTTTTGCATTCCTACTTATTGTAAAAAGGCCTTTAGAGCCTCATTGTAATCATCTTCTTGCGAATGCGAGTAGCCGTCACATCTCTTCTCAGAAGTAAGCTGCCACCATTCTAGCGAGTCTTTCACTCTGTATTTTTACAGTCTCTGTACATTTCTTTCATTAATATAAATCATGTATTACTGTATATCTGTTTTTATGATTGAATCTCTAATACATTTAGGTTATATTATTGAATATACGCAATATCTATGCGCATTTCTTTATTATATCTCTGATCTCATTTCATGCCGAAAATAATCCAGATCAGTGGCATCAGAGCATGATGCTCTTGATCATTTTTTCATTGCATGTCCCTGACAAGGTATGATTATAGAAAGTTGGGTCTCGATCTTGTCTCTCTTTAAGACAATCGCTCTCACACACCCAAGAAACCCTCAATGGCCGAAGAAATGAAAAATGACGGAGCAGATGATCCTATCAATTTGTTGCTTGAGCAAGCTCTCACGTGATAGAGGGACGAAATGGTGGAGAATTTTTCCCTCATCTTTCAACACCTATCGATAGCATCAGGCACATCTTCATCAAGTGGCCACTTTGGAGGTACCTCACCTTTCAAGGTACAAGTTAATTTTGATATTCCTATATTTGAAGGACAGATAGATGCAGAAGACCTTCACACTCCTTAAAGCTCTGCCTCATGTCAAACATTGGTGGGAAACTTACTAGGAGGAAAGTTCCACGGAGGAGTCTGGAATATATGGGGTTGATCCCACTTGGTATTTTTTTGTAGATGCAGTAAAAGAATAGTATTACTGTGTTGGCAACTATGAGAACCGGTACATGAGATGGACCACACTACAGCAAGAGAGGGGCCAACCAGTTCCGGAGTTCACCAATACCTTCCATACCTTGCACACCAAGATGGGTATCAAAGACTCCGAGAAACATTTGGTTTTGAAATACCGTGGGGCTCTACACAGATACATCCAGACTGAAATGGATTTTCTAGACATCTCATCACTCGGTGCTGCTTATTGATATGTTGTTAAAATTGAGCAGAAATTTAAACACCAGAAAAAATGCGAATTCGGTTTTGCAAATCCACAACAACCAAAGTATGACAAAGACAGCCCTAACAAAAAGTCTCCCGAAAACCAGTCCAAGACACAAGAAAAGAAGGGTCACGGGAAGACAAAGTAGGAAACCAGAAAATGGTGTGATTTCCACGAAATCCCCTGGCACAACACCGATAAATGTTGCTCAAAATAGTCATTGGTGGTCGACATCAAAGACAAGGAACCGAACCCTGATTCAGAATCTAATTCTGAAAATACTGGTAAAGGACAGATCATTGATGCAAACCCCACTGCTATTGTCTCGACTGCAACAATTCAACTAGAAGAACCAATAGATCCTGAAGAGGGGGGGTGTCATTTTCATTCATAGATATGGGTGAAGGGGATCTCACTGCATTTTATTGTTGATAGCAGAAGCCACAAAAACCTCATATTAGCAAAGGTCGTCAAATAGTTGGGATTGTCGACAACACCACACCTGCAACCATACAACATTAGGTGGCTTCGGCAAGGACGAGATCTCCATGTCAATCAACAGTGTCGATTTTCATATGACATCCAACCCTTCAAGGATGAGGTATTATGTGATGTTGCCCCACTGGATGTCTATAATTTTCTCTTGGGCCTACCATATATGTGGAGACGCCATGTTGTTTATGAGTCTCGACCCTGTAGTGTCATTGTTAATTTGGTGGGTCATCTCTACAGAATACCAGAGGTAGTTCCAACTACTGTTCCACCTAAAAAGTGTTGCAAGTTAGTATCTCATACTACAAAATTCAGCTTCATCGTGATCTGTTCAAAAGGAGAACAAAAGGACACTGCAACCACTACAGCCTTGCCCCAAGCACCTTCTATCCAACACAAGCAGTTCGATAAGAATGCAACAAAGTGAAAATATTCCTTATTCACATTTTTCTCTCATGTATCTTGACTTATTGAACAACCTCAACCTCAATAGGTTCTTAGCATATTTACACAAACTGAGCAGCGTGACGTCTCCAACAAGACAAGCAACTCACCAAGATGCAGATTCAACAAACGATTTTCTCTCTCCCCTGGGAACTCAATGCAATGGAGACCATTGATTTCTAAGGAGGGAGGATTGATCCCGGTGGATGTCAGTGGCCAACCACCATTTCCAAATGGCTCAAAACAGTTTTATGGCAATTTTGGCAATTTACTATTTTTAGCAGGTTTTAACTTATGGGGCCATTTTGAGGACCCAAATGAAGGTTTTTTGAGATATAGGTTCTCAAATATAGTTTAAGGAATAAATTATCTCTTATAACAAATATCCTCGATGATACCTTTCCAACGAGCTATCACATGCCTAAAACGGAGATCCTATGCAAAAGTTATGACCCCGGGAAGTTGATGTACTCACTTACCCAAACGGGGCTCACATGAATTTTGGTGCTTCATCTCCTAGGGTTAGGTTTTTGGATGTCTAGTGTTTTTGGCATTCCTACTTATTGTAAAAAGGCCTTCAGAGCCTCATTGTAATCATCTTTTTTCGAATGCGAGTAGCCATCACATCTCTTCTCAGAGATAAGCTACCACCATTCTAGCGAGTCTTTCACTCTGTATTTTTACAGTCTCTGTACATTTCTTTCATTAATAGAAATCATGTATTACTTTGTATCTGTGTTTATGGTTGCATATCTGATAGATTTATGTTATATTATTGAATATATGCAATATCTCTATGGATTTCTTTATTATATATTTGATCTCATTTCGTGCCGAAAATAATTTGGATCAGTGGTATCAGAGCACGCTGCTCTTGATCATTTTTTCAGTGCATGTCCCCGACGAGGTCCGATTATAGAAATTTGGGTCTCGATCTTGTCTCTCTTGAAGAAAATCGCTCTAGCACACCCAAGAAACCCTCAATGGCTGAAGAAAAGAAAAATGACGGAGTAGACGATCCTATCAATTTGTTGTTTGAGCAAGCTCTCACGTGACAGAGGGATGAAATGATGGAGAATTTTTCCGACATCCTTGAATGTCTGTCGATAGCATCAGGCACATCTTCATCAAGTGGCCACTTTGGAGGCACCTCACCTTTCAAGGTACAAGTTAATTTTGATATTCCTATATTTGAAGGACAGATAGATGCAGAAGCCCTAGAAAAATGGTTAACTCTGGTAGAAGGTTATTTCTCTATTCACAATTTTTTCGACAAAGAAAATATCACCTTCACACTCCTTAAAGCTCTCCCTCATGTCAAACATTGGTGGGAAACTTACTGGGAGGAAAGTTCCACAGAGGAGTCTGGAATATATGGGGTCGATCCCACTTGGGATTTTTTTTTGGATGTGATAAAAGAATAGTATTACCCTGTTGGAAACTATGAGGACCAGTACATGAGATGGACCACACTGCGGCAAGAGAGGGGCCAAGCAGTTTTGGAGTTCACCAATACCTTCCATACCTTGTGTACCAAGATCGTTATCAAAGGCTCCAAGGGACATTTGGTTCTGAAATACCATGGAGCTCTACACAGATACATCCAGACTAAAATTGATTTTCTGGATATATCATCACTCGGTGCTGCTTATCGATATGCTGTTAAAATTGAGCAGAAATTTAAACACTAGAACAAACAGGAATTTGGTTCTGCAAATCCGCAACAACCAAAGTATGAAAAATATGGCCCTAACAAAAAGTCTCCCGAAAACCAGTCCAAGACACAGGAAAAGAAGGGTCATGGGAAGACAAAGGAAGAAACCAGAAAATGGTGTGATTTCCACAAAAGCCCCTGGCACAACACCGACAAATGTCACTCAAACTAGTCATTGGTGGCTGAGATCAAAGAGAAGGAGCCGAACCCTGTTCAAAATTTGATTATGAAAATACTGATAAAGGACAGATCATTGACAAAGACCTCACTACTATTGTCGCGACTGCAACAATTCAACCAGAAGAACCAACAGATCCTGAAGAGGGGGAGTGCCTTTTTCATTCACAGATGTGGGTGATGGGAACCCCGTTGCATTTTATTGTTGATAGAAGAAGCCAGAAAAATCTTATCTCAATAGAGGTCGTCAAACATTTGGGATTGTCGACAACACCACACCCGCAACCATACAACATTGGGTGGCTTCGGTAAGGATGAGATCTCCGTGTCAACCAACAGTTCTGATTGTCATACGACATCCAACCCTTCAAGGATGAGGTATTATGTGATGTTGACCCACTAGATGTCTATGATGTTCTTTTGGGGAAACCATATATGTGGAGACGCCATATTGTTTATGAGTCTCGACCCCATAGTGTCATTGTTACTTTGGTGGGTCATCTCTAGAGAATACAAGAGGTAGTTCTGACTACTATTCCACCTAAAAACTGTCACAAGGTAGTATCTCATACTGCAAAATTTAGCTTCTTCACGATCTGTTCAAAAAGAGAACAAAAGGACTACAACCACTACAACCTTGCCCCAAGAACCTTCTATCCAACACAAGTAGTTCGACAAGGCTGCAACAAAGTGCAAATATTCCTTCTGCATGTCATCCTCTCATTTATATCGGCTTGTTGAACTACCTCAACCTCAACAGGTTCTTGACAGGTTTCCACAAACTGAGTAGCACAACATCTCCAACAAGACAAGCAACTCACCAAGATGCCGATTCAACAAATGCTTTTTCCTCTCCCTGGGGAAATCAACACAATGGAGACCATTTCTTTCTAAGGAAGGAGGATTGATCCAGGTGGATATCAGTGTCCACCCACCTTTTTGAAATCACTCAAAAAAAATTTATGGCAATTTTGACAATTTACTATTTTTAGCAGGTTTTAACTTCCAGGGCCATTTTGAGGGCCCAAATGAAGGTTTTTCGAGATCGATGTTCTCAATTAATATGAATAGTTTCATTGAGAACCAAAAATTAACCTCCTCGACAATACCTTTCCAACAAGCTATCACACGCCTAAAACGGAGATCGTATGCAAAAGTTATGACCCCAGGAAGTTGATGTACTCATTTACCCAAACAGGGCCCACATGACTTTTGGCGCTTCTTCTCCTAGGGTTAGGTTTTTGGATTTCTAGTGTTTTTGGCATTCCTTATTATTGTAAAAAGGCCTTAAGAGCCTCATTGAAATCATCTTCTTGTGAATGAAAGTAGCCATCACATCTCTTCTCAGAGATAAGTTGCCACCATTCTAGCGAGTCTTTCACTCTGTGTTTTTACAGTCTCTGTACATTTCTTTCATTAATAGAAATCATGTATTACTGTATATATGTGTTTATGGTTGCATCTCTGATACATTTATGTTATATTATTGAATATATGCAATATCTTTGTGCATTTCTTTATTATATTTCTGATCTCATTTCATGCTGAAAATAATACGGATCAGTGGTATCAGAGCAGGCTGCTCTTGATCATTTTTTTAGTGCATGTCCTCGGAGAGGTCCGATTATAGCAAGTTGGGTCTCGAGCTTGTCTCTCTTGAAGACAATTTCTCTCATACACCCAAGAAACCCGCAAAGGTGGAAGAAAAGAAAAAGGACAGAGCAGACGATCCTATCAATTTGTTGCTTGAGTAAGATCTCACACGACAGAGGGACGAAATGATGGATAATTTTTCCCACATCCTTCAACACCTACCGATAGCATCAGGAACATCTTCATCAAGTGGCCACTTTGGAGGTACCTCACCTTTCAAGGTACAGGTTAATTTTGATATTCCTGTTTTTGAAGGACAGATAGATGCAGAAGCCCTAGAAAAATGGTTAACTCTGGTAGAAGGTTATTTCTCTGTTCACAATTTTTTCGACAAAGAAAAGATCACCTTTGCACTCCTTAAAGCTCTCCCTCATGTCAAACATTGGTGGGAAACTTACTGGGAGAAAAGTTCTAGAGAGGATTCTTGAATATATGGGGTCGATCCCACTTTGGATTTTTTTGTGGATGCGGTAAAAGAATCGTATTACCCTCTTGGAAACTATGAGGACCAGTGCATGAGATGGACCACACTGTAGCAAGAGAGCGGCCAAGTAGTTCGGAAGTTCACCAATACCTTTCATAACTTGCACACAAAGTTGGGTATCAAAGACTCTGAGAAACATTTGGTTCTGAAATACCATGGGGCTCTACACAAATACATCCAGACTAAAATCTATTTTCTAGACATCTCATCACTCGGTGTTGCTTATCGATATGCTGTTAAAATTGAGTAGAAATTTAAACACTATAACAAACGGAAATTCGGTTCTGCAAATCCGCAACAACCAAAGTATGAAAAACACGACCCTAACAAAAAGTCTCCCGAAAACCAGTCCAAGACACAGGAAAAGAAGGCTCAAGGGAAGAAAAAGGAGGACACCGGAAAATGGTGTGATTTCCACAAAAGCCCTTGGCACAACACCGATGATTTTTTCTCAAAATAGTCATTGGTGACCATGATCAAAAACAAGGAGCCAAACCCTGATTCATAATCTGATTCTGAAAATACTGGTAAATGATAGATCATTGACGCATACCCCACTGCTATTTTCACGACTGCAACAATTCAACCAAAAGAACCAACAGATCCTGAAGAGGGGGAGCGCCTTTTTCATTCACAGATGTGGTTGACGGGGACCCCACTGCATTTTATTGTTGATAGCGGAAGCCACAAAAACTTCATCTCAGTAGGGGTCGTCAAACAATTGGGATTGTTGACAACACCACACACACAACCATAGAATATTGGTTGGCTTCGGCAAGGACGAGATCTCCATGTCAACCAATAGTGTCAATTGTCATATGGCATCCAACCCTTCAAGGATGAGGTATTATGTGATGTTTCCCCACTGGATGTCTGTGATGTTCTCTTGGGCCAACCATATATGTGGAGATGCCATGTTGTTTATGAGTCTTGACACGATACTGTCATTGTTACTTTGGGGGGTCATATCTACAGAATACCATAGGTATTTCCGACTACTGTTCCACCCAAAACGTGTCACAAGGTAGTATCTCATAGTGCAAAATTCAGCTTCTTCACAATTTGTTCAAAAGGAGAACAAAAGGACACTGCAACCACTACAGCCTTGCCCCAAGCACCTTCTATCCAACAAAATCAGTTCAACAAGGCTACATAAAAGTGAAAAGATTCCTTCTACACATCGTCTTGTCATGTACCTTGACTTGTTGAACAACCTCAACCTCAACAGGTTCATGACAGATTTCCACAAACTGAGCAATGTGATGTCTCCAGCAAGACAAGCAGCTTACCAAGATGCAGATTCAACAAATGCTTTTCCCTCTCCCCCGGGAACTCGACGCAATGGAGACCATTTCTCTCTAAGGAGGGAGGATTGATCCAGGTGGATATCGGTGGCCACCCACCTTTTCCAAATAGCTCAAAACAGTTTTATGGCAATTTTGACAATTTACTATTTTTACCAGCCTTTAACTTACGGGGTCATTTTGAGGGCCCAAATGAAGTTTTTTCAATATTTACATTCTCAATGATTGTCTAAGGCAACATTGAACCCTGAAAATGAATCTTCTTGATGATACCTTTCCAACGAGCTATAACGTGCCTAAAACAGAGATCGTATGCAAAAGTTATGACCCTGGAAAGTTGATGTACTCACTTACCCAACCAGGGCCCACATGACTTTTGGCGCTTCATCTCCTAGGGTTAGGTTTTTGGATGTCTAGTGTTTTTGGAATTCCTTCTTATTGTAAAAAGGCCTTCAAAGCCTCATTGTAATCATCTTCTTGCGAATGCAAGTAGTCGTCACATCTCTTCTCAGAGATAAGCTGCCACCATTCTAGCAAGTCTTTTACTCTATATTTTTACAGTCTTTGTGCATTACTTTCATTAATGGAAATCATGTATTACTGTATATTTGTGTTTATGGTTGCATCTCCAATACATTTATTTTATATTATTGAATATATGCAATATCTCTGTGCATTTCTTTATTATATCTCCGATCTCATTTCGTGCCGAAAATAATCTGGATCAGTGGTATCAGAGCAGGCTGCTCTTGATCATTTTTTCAGTGCATGTCCCCGACGAGGTCTGATTATAGCAAGTTGGGTATCAAGATTTTATCTCTTGAATAAAATCTCTCTCGCACACCAAAGAAACCCACAATGGCAAAAGAAAAGAAAAATAGTGGAGCAGACAATCTTATCAATTTGTTGCTTGAGGAAGCTCTCACGAGACAGAGGGACGAAATGATCGAGAATTTTTCTCACATCCTTCAATGCCTGTCGATAGCATCAGGCACATCTTCATCAATTGGCCACTTTGTAGGCACTTCGCCTTTCAAGGTACAAGTTAATTTTGATATCCCTGTATTTGAAGGACAGATAGATGCAGAAGCCCTAGAAAAATGGTTAACTCTGGTAGAAGGTTACTTCTCTGTTCACAATTTTTTCGACAAAGAAAAGTTCACCTTCGCACTCCTTAAATCTCTCCCTCATGTCAAACATTGGTGGGAAACTTACTGGGAGCAAATTTCCACAGAGGTGTCTGGAATATATGGGGCCGATCCCAATTGGGATTTTTTTGTGGATGCGGTAAAAGAACAGTATTATCCTGTTGGCAAATATGAGGACCAATACATGAGATGGACCACACTGTGGCAAGAGAGGGGCCAAGAAGTTCTGAAGTTCACCAATACCTTCCATACCTTGTGCACCAAGATAGGTATCAAATACTATGAACAAAATTTGGTTCTGAAATACCGTGGGGCTCTACACAGAGACATCTAGACTGAAATGGATTTTCTAGACATCTCATAACTTGGTGCTGCTTATCGATATGCTGTTAAAATTGACTAGAAATTTAAACTCCAGAACAAATGAGAATTCGGTTCTGCAAGTCCGCAACAACCAAATTATGAAAAATACGGCCCTAACAAAAAGTCTCCCGAAAACCAGTCCAAGACACACGAAAAGAAGGGTCACGGGAAGACAAAGGAGGACACCAAAAAATGGTGTGATTTCCACAAAAACCCCTGGAACAACACCTATGTATGTCGCTCAAAATATTCATTGGTGGTCGAGATCAAAGACAAGGAGCTGAACCCTGATTCAGAATCTGATTTTGAAGATACTGGTAATGGACAGATCATTGACGCAGACCCCACTGCTATTGTCATGACCGCAACAATTCAACCAGAAGAACCAATAGATCTTGAAGAGGGGGAGAACCTTTTTCATTCATAGATGTGGGTGAAGGGGACCCCACTGCATTTTATTGTTGATAGCCTAAGCCAGAAAAACCTCATCTCAGCAGAGGTCGTCAAACAGTTGGGATTGTCGACAACACAACACCTGCAACCATACAACATTGGGTGGCTTCGGTAAGGATGAGATCCCTGTGTCAACCAATAGTGTTGGTTGTCATACAACCTACAACCCTTCAAGGATGAGGTATTATGTGATGTTTCCCCACTTGATGTCTAGGATGTTCTCTTGGGCTAGCCATATATGTGGAGATGCCATGTTGTTTATGAGTCTCGTCCCCGTAGTGTCATTATTACTTTGGGGGGTCATCTCTACACAATACTAGAGGTAGTTCTGACTATTGTTCCACCTAAACTGTGTTGCAAGGTAGTATCTCATACTGCAAAATTCAGCTTCTTCACGATCTATTCAAAAGAAGAACAAAAGGACACTGCAACCACTACAGCCTTTCCCCAAGAACCTTCTATCCAACACAAGCGGTTCGACAAGGCTATAGAAAAGTGAAAATAGTCCTTCTGTGCATCATCCTCTCATGTATCTCGACTTGTTGAACAGCCTCAACCTCTACAGGTTCGCGATATATTTCCACAAACTGAGCAACACGACGTCTCCAACAAGACAAGCAACTCACCAAGATGCAGATTCGACAAACGCTTTTCCCTCTCCCCCAGGAACTCAATGCAATGGAGACCATTGTTTTATAAGGTGGGAGGATTTATCTAGGTGGATATCGGTGGCCACCCACCTTTTCCAAATGGCTCAAAACAGTTTTATGGGAATTTTGACAATTTACTATTTTTAGCAAGTTTTAGCTTCTGTGGCCATTTTGAGGGCCCAAATGAAGGTTTTCCAAGATCGATTTTCTCAATGATATCTGAAGGAATCATTGATCCCACAAATTGAATCTCCTTTATGATACCTTTCCAACGAGCTATCACACGCCTAAAACGGAGATCATATGCAAAAGTTACGGCCCTGGGAATTTGTTGTACTCATTTACCAAAACAGGGCCCACATGACTTTTGGCGGTTGATCTCCTAGGGTTAGGTTTTTGGATGTCGAATATTTTTGGCATTCCTGCTTATTGTAAAAATGCCTTCAGAGACTCATTGTAATCATCTTCTGGGAAATGCGAGTAGCCATCACATCTCTTCTCAGAGATAAGTTGCCACCATTCTAGCGAGTATTTCACTCTGTATTTTTACAGTCTCTGTACATTTCTTTCATTAATAGAAATCGTGTATTACTTTATATCTATGTTTATGGTTTCATATATGATACATTTAAGTTATATTATTGAATATATGCAATATCTCTGTGCATTTCTTTATTATATGTCCAATCTCATTTCGTGCCAAAAATAATCCAGATCAGTGGTATCAGAGCATGCTGCTCTTGATCATTTTTTCAGTGCATGTCCCCAACGAGGTCCAATTATAGAAAGTTGGATCTAGAGCTTGTCTCTCTTGAAGACAATTTCTCTCACACACCCAAGAAACCCGCAATGGCAGAAGAAAAGAAAAACGGTGGAGCAGATGATCCTATCAATTTGTTGCTTGAGAAAGCTCTCATGCGACAGAGGGATGAAATGATGGAGAATTTTGCCCACATCCTTCAACACCTGTCGATAGCATCAGGCACATCTTCATCAAGTGGCCACTTTGGAGGCACCTCACCTTTCAAGGTACAAGTTAATTTTGATATTCATGTATTTGAAGGACAGATAGACGCAGAAGCCCTAGAAAATGGTTAACTCTGGTAGAAGGTTATTTCTCTGTTCACAATTTTTCTGACAAATAAAAGATCACATTAACACTCCTTTAATCTCTCCCTCATGTCAAACATTGGTGGGAAACTTACTGGGAGAAAATTTCCACAGAGGAGTCTGGAATATACGGGGTCGTTCCCAGTTGGGATTTTTTTGTGGATGCGGTAAAAGAACAGTATTACCCTGTTGGCAACTATGAAGACCAGTACATGAGGTGGACCACACTATGGCAAGAGAGGGTACAAGAAGTTCTGGAGTTCACCAATACCTTCCATAACTTGTGCGCCAAGATGGGTATCAAAAATTCAGAGCGACATTTAGTTGAGAAATACTGTGGAGCTCTACACAGATACATCCAGACTGAAATGGATTTTCTGGAAATCTCATCACTCGGTGCTGCTTATCGATATGCTATTAAAATTGAGCAGAAATTTAAACACCAGAACAAATGGGAATTCGGTTCTGCAAATCTGCAACAACCAAAGTATGACAAAGATGTCCCTAACAAAAAGTCTCCCGAAAACCAATCCAAGACACAGGAAAAGAAGGGTCATGGGAAGACAAAGGAGGACACCGAAAACCGACGTGATTTACACAAAATCCCCTCGCACAACATTGATGAATGTCACTCAAAACAGTCATTGGAGGCCAAGATCAAAGATAAGGAGTCGAGCCCTGATTCAGAATTTGATTTTGAAAATACTGGTAAAGGATAGATCATTGATGCAGACCCCACTGCCATTGTCGCGACCGCAACAATTCAAACAGAAGAACCAACAGATCCTGAAGAGGGGGAGAGCATTTTTCATTCACAAATGTGGGTGAAGGGGACCCCGCTGCATTTTATTGTTGATAGCGGAAGCAAAAAAAACCTCATCTCAGCAGAGGCCATCAAACAGTTGGGATTGTTGACAACACCACACCCACAACCATACAACATTGAGTGGCTTCGGCAAGCATGAGATCTTCGCGTCAACCAATAGTGTCAATTGTCATATGACATCCAACTCTTCAAGGATGAGGTATTATGTGATGTTTCCCCACTGGATGTCTATGATTTTATCTTGGGCAAACCATATATGTGGAGACGCCATGTTGTTTATGAGTCTCGACCCCGTAGTGTCATTGTTACTTTGGGGGGTCATCTCTACAGAATACCAAAGGTAGTTTCGACTACTATTCCACCTAAAAAGTGTCGCAAAGTAGTATCTCATATTGCAAAATTCAGCTTCTTCACAATCTTTTCAAAAGGAGAACAAAAGGACACTGCAACCACTACAGCCTTGCCCCAAGCACCTTCTATCCAACACAAGAAGTTCGACAACGTTGCAACAAAGTGCAAAGATTCCTTCTACATATCGTCCTCTCATGTATCTCAACTTGTTGAATAGTCTCAACCTCAACAGGTTCGTGACAAATTTCCACAAACTGAGCAGCCCGACGTCTCCAGCAAGACAAGAAGCTCACCAAGATGCAGATTCAACAAATGATTTTCCCTCTCCCCCGTGAACTCAATGCAATGGAGACCATTTCTTTCTAAGAAGGGAGTATTGATCTCGGTGGATATCGGTGGCCACCCACCTTTTCCAAATGGCTCAAAACAGTTTTATGGCAATTTTGGCAATTTACTATTTTTAGCAGGTTTTAACTTTTGGGGCCATTTTGAGGGCCCAAATGAAGGTTTTTCAATATCAAGTTTCTCAACAATATCAAAAGAAATCATTGAGCCCAAAAAATGAATCTCCTTGATGATACCTTTCCAATGATCTATCACACACCTAAAATGGAGATCGTATGCAAAAGTTACGACCCCGGGAAGTTGACGTACACAATTACCCAAATAGGGCCCACATGACTTTTGGCGCTTCATCTCGTAGGGTTAGGTTTTTGGATGTATAGTGTTTTCGGCATTCCTACTTATTGTAAAAATGCCTTCAGAGCCTCATTGTAATCATCTTCTTGAGAATACGAGTAGCCGTCACATCTCTTCTCAGAGATAAGTTGCCACCATTCTAGCGAGTCTTTCACTCTGTATTTTTACAGTCTCTGTACATTTCTTTCATTAATAGAAATCATGTATTACTGTATATATGTGTTTATGGTTGCATCTCTAATACATTTAAGTTATATTATTTAATATATGCAATATCTCTATGCATTTCTTTATTATATATCTAATCTCATTTCGTGTCGAAAATAATCCGGATCAGTGGTATCAGAGCAGGTTGCTCTTGATCATTTTTTCGGTGCATGTCCTCGAGGAGGTCCAATTATAGAAATTTGGGTCTCGAGCTTGTCTCTCTTGAAGACAATCCCTCTCACACAACCAAGAAACCCGCAAAGGTGGAAGAAAATAAAAATGATGGAGTAGATGATCCTATCAGTTTGTTTCTTGAGCAAGCTCTCACGTGACAGAGGGATGAAATGATGGAGAATTTTTCCCACATCCTTCAACGTCTTCTGATAGAATCAGGCACATCTTCATCAAGTGGCAACTTTGGAGGCACCTCACCTTTAAATGTACAAAATTTTGATATTCATGTATTTGAAGGACAGATAGATGCAGAAGCCCTAGAAAAATGGTTAACTCTAGTAGAAGGTTATTTATCTGTTCACAATTTTTCCGACAAAGAAAACATCACATTCACACTCCTTAAAGCTCTCTGTCATGTCAAATATTGGTGGGAAACTTACTGGGAGAAAAGTTCCACAGAGGAGTCTGGAATATATGGGGTCGATCCCACTTGGAAGTTTTTTGTGGATGCGGTAAAAGAACATTATTACCCTATTGGAAACTATGAGGACCAGTACATGAGATGGACCACACTGCGGCAAGAGATGGGCCAAGCAGTTTCGGAGTTCACCAATACCTTCCATACCTTGTGCGCCAAGCTGGGTATCAAAGACTTCGAGCAACATTTGGTTCTGAAATACCGTGGGGCTCTACACAGATACATCCAGACTGAAATGCATTTTCTAGATATCTCATCACTCGGTGCTGCTTATTGATATGTTGTTAAAATTGAGCATAAATTTAAACAAAATCCCCTCGCACAAAATTGATGAATGTCACTCAAAACAAACATTGGTGGCTGAGATCAAAGACAAGGAGCCGAGCCCTGATTCATAATCTGATTTTGAAAATACTGGTAAAGGACAGATCATTGACGCAGACCCCACTACTATTGTCGCGACCGCAATAATTCAAATAGAAGAACCAACAGATCCTGAAGAGGGGGAGTGCCTTTTTTATTCACGGATGTGGGTGAAGGGGACCCCACTGCATTTTATTGGTGATAGTGGAAGCCAAAAAAAACCTCATCTCAGCAGAGGTCATCAAACAGTTGGGATTGTAGAAAACACCACACCCGCAGCCATACAACATTGAGTGGCTTCAGCAAGGACAAGATCTTCGTGTCAACCAATAGTTTCAATTGTCATACGGCATCCAACCCTTCAAGGATGAGGTATTATGTGATGTTGCCCCACTGGATGTATGTGATGTTCTCTTGGGCCAACCATATATATGGAGACACCATGTTGTTTATGAGTCTCGACCCCGTAGTGTCATTGTTACTTTGGGGGGTCATCTCTACAGAATACCAGAGGTAGTTTCGACTACTGTTACGTGTAAAAAGTGTCACAAGGTAGTATCTCATACTGCAAAATTCATCTTCTTCATGATCTGTTCAAAAGGAGAACAAGAGGACACTGCAACCACTACACCCTTGCCCCAAGAACCTTCTATCCAACACAAGCATTTCGACAAGGCTACAACAATGTGCAAAGATTCCTTCTGCACATCATTCTCTCATGTATCTCGACTTATTGAATAGCCTCAACCTCAACAGTTTCATGACAAATTTAAACAAACTGAGTAGCACGACGTCTCCATCAAGACAAGCAGCTCACCAAGATGCAGATTCAACAAACAATTTTCCGTCTCTTCTAGGAACTCAACGCAATGGAGACCATTTCTTTCTAAGGAGGGAGGATTGATCTGTTCAAAAGGACATTGCAACCACTACAGCCTTGCCCCAAGCACCTTCTATCCAACACAAGCAGTTCGACAAGGCTATAGCAAAGTGAAAGGATTCCTTCTGCGCATCATCCTCTCATGTATCTCAACTTGTTGAACAACCTCAACCTCAACAGGTTCATGACAGATTTCCACAAACTGAGCAGCGCGACGTCTCCAGCAAGACAAGCAGTTCATCGAGATGCAGATTCAACAAATGCTTTTCCCTCTACCCCGAAAACTCAACGCAATGGAGACCATTGCTTTCTAAGAAGTGAGGATTGATCCAGGTGGATATCGGTAGCCACCCACCTTTTCCAAATGGCTCAAAACAGTTTTATGGCAATTTTGGGAATTTTCTATTTTTAGTAGGTTTTAACTTTCGGGGCCATTTTGAGGGCCCAAATGAAGGTTTTTCGATATCAAGGTTCTCAATGATATTCAAAGGCATCATTAAGCCCACAAAATAAATCTCCTTGATGATACATTTCCAACAAGCTATCGCACGCCTAAAACGGAGATCGTATGCAAAAGTTACGACCCGAGGAAGTTGATGTACTCACTCACCCAAACAAGGCTCACATGACTTTTGGCGCTTCATCTCCTAGGGTTAGGTTTTTTGATTTTTAGTGTTTTTTCCATTCTTTCTTATTGTAAAAATTCCTTCAGAGCCTCATTGTAATCGTCTTCTTGCGAATGCGAGTAGCCGTCACATCTCTTCTCAGAGATAAGCTGCCACCATTCTAGCGAGTCTTTTACTCTGTATTTTTATAGTCTCTGTACATTTATTTCATTAATAGAAATCATGTATTATTGTATATCTGTGTTTATGGTTGCATCTCTGATACATTTATGTTATATTATTGAATATATGCAATATCTATGTGCATTTCTTTATTATATCTCCAATCTCATTTCGTGCCGAAAATAATCTGGATCATCAGTAGATGATGTTGTTTCGGTCCTTTCACGCCGATTACGTCTAGTCTCATACCCATAGCATGGATGTTGTTGTGAGGGGTCATCACCTAAATATATATATATATATATATATATGGAATTTATATGGCCAGTTTGTAAATATCATTGAAGTAGTTCATTAATATTAAAAAAATCTCTACAATGTAATTATTTACCTAGTCCTCTAGTCGACACCGTTGGAATGGTTGTCAGCCTGTTCACCTAATCTTCAGGTCGAGGATGATCATCTATGAAATTCTCTTCCATTAAAACATCAAAATTTATAAGTACAAAATTATTAAGTATATGATTAATATATAAACATTTTACCGTCGTGGGCCTCATTCACAGGAATATCTTGGGGCTGCACCTCACTGGGATGGGGCTGCTGGGGAGCACCATGATCTTCTGGTTGTGTTTCACTATCAACACTCTGTTGTTCAGTACTAATGGTAGGGTTGATAGTGCTTCTCCCCTGATTAAAACAAAGTAAGACATTAAATTATGGATGATATCAAACATTTACGTATTTTATAAGTAACAAAAGGTTAATGTGGACTGATTTTTATTTACCTTATCCAACAAATTGGATATTGGGGTCTGCCCCATGCTTTTCCTTCGATCAACAATGACTTTATAACCATACTTGTAACCAAGTTGGAGGTCTTTCTCCGTGGTTCCAGTTCCGAATTTCTCACCTTGCATTGCATAAGGGTATGTTTTTTTAATGTTTTTGGCTGCAATTACCTTAAAGTTGTAAGGTGATACAATCAATATTCTTAAGATGTTTGGGTACTTACGATTCGTGACTACAACCTCAAGTATCCACCCAGACCTAGATTGTGTTGGCCATGTTTGGCAATCCTTTCTTTGGTTTCCTTCGAAGTCTCAGGCAATCTATCATCAAAATTTTCAAGTATGTTATATATAACCACACTTTTATTTAGATCTAAAGAAACATAAAGCTAGTATTGAATTCAAAAAATTGTAATTTACCTTGGTGTACCAGTTATCTGTTCTCCTTATTTTCTCAAAATCTTCTCTTTTTCATCATCAATGATCGCCTTCCACTCTCTCTCTGGAATTGAGGGAGGATGCTCATACCTATTATTTCTGGCCAAGCTTCGTCTATAAACAACCTGGGTATATTTTAAATATTCATCGGCTACAAATGTGACCTCTTTTGTATTGAACTCTACACCAAAGAGGCCTTCAAGATAATCCATAAGTTCCTTTTTGAGGTTGGAATTCTGGCAATTCCACCTCATGCGTAAGGTTTCCCCAAAAATAGACAAGGCCTTACTCTCTATGTGCCTATAAAAAAGGTCATTTCCTACACACAAAAAGATATGATCGTTAATTTAAAATTAATAATCTAGACGATTTATGTATGAGGACAACATTAACTGATTAAAATATGAATTAAAACTACCTGGGAGTCTTGATTGTTTTAATGGAATTCCATTATCATCGACCAAAAATGTACATGGAAGGGTCCTCGTGCTTGTCACATGTCTAGCTCCAGGAAATGCATCCATATCAACCACATCACTATGATCCTCATCTCTGCCACCCTCTATAGATTTTGATCGAGGTGTGGATGTATGTCGGTGTGTGTCATTGCTCCTATCTAAATGAGGTGTGGAAGATGGAGAAGTAAATAGTTCTCTAGCAGTTGCATGACCGCCCGCATCAGGACTCTGTAGCGTCTCTGTAACACCACTACTACCAACCCCGGGCTAAACAGGCTCCAAATATTCCTTTATAAAAAAAAAATGTTTTTTCGTGAGATAATGTAAAAGTTAAAGAAAAAAGTATCATAATTGAACATATGAGTGCATTGAACAAAAAAAACATTAAATTATGGTTATTACCTTATATGTCTTAAGTTGTGACATAAGGAGCTTGATCCTTTTTTTTACGTCTGAAGTTTGTTCT
>ML787137.1:231815-242706 GCA_009831015.1 Picea engelmannii | reverse complement strand
GGTGTGGAGGAGTCTTTCATCCCCGAGACCAAGCTATGGAACAAGGTGAGTGGATATTTCACCACTGAGTTTCTCCCAAGGGTTTGTACAGCAAAACCCCCAAACTGAATGCTCAAGAGCAATAGAAAATGCTAATCCAAAACTAGAATGAATAATAGGTGCACCCCAGCCTATTACTTATACTTTTCCTTCTAATTCTCCGTTGAGTTAGGTTAACTCCCAGGGTTAATCTTCTATTCTTCTGTTGAGTTATCTATTACTCCTTTACCCTTTCCCTTTCTTAAGTCAACTTAAAAATATAACTTTTAACTTCTTGAATTTCCCCCCCTTTAGTGTGAGACTATGACCTAGTGGGGGTGCCCAGGCCATTGAGTCTCCTCCTCACCTCTCTAAGAGGTGGGGGACATTACATTTGTATTCCAAAATGCTCCACGAGGGAGAATTTTTTGAAAGAGAAACAAAGTGGAGGATTGGCCAGACACTTTGGTCACGACAAGACGTTCACAAAGATGAATGAGTCATATTTTTGGCCAGGAATGTGAGCAGACGTCAAAAGGTTCGTGGAAAGATGCAGAATTTGCCAGCATTCAAAAGGAAAGAGGCAGAATGCAGGTTTTTATCATCCATTGCCCATACCTGAGAGGCCATGGGATGCAGTCAACATGGACTTCATATTGGGTTTCCAAGAACACAAAGAGGGTTGGACTCAATCTTTGTGGTGGTGGATATATTTTCCAAGATGGCACACTTCATTCCATGTCAGAAAACCAGTGACGCAACTCACATTGCGAACCTGTTTTTCAAAGAAGTCATTCAACTTCACGGCTTACCAAGGAGCATAGTTTCGGATTGAGACACTAAGGTCATAGGGAATTTTTGGAGGACCTTATGGAAGAAGCTAGGAACTAACTTGTCATTCAGTTCAGCTCATCATCCTCAGATAGATGGACAAACAGAAGTGGTGAACAGAAGTCTGGGAGACTTATTGAGAAGCTTGGTGACAGAACACCACAGCCAGTGGGACAACATATTACCACAAGCAGAGTTTGTTTATAACGACTCAGTTAATAGAAGCACGTGACAGATTCCATTCCAGATTTTTTATCGCAAGCAACTGAGAGGAATTTCTGAGTTGAGGGATTCAGAACAGACTGCGACTAGGAGCGCTAGTGCAGAAGATTTCGTAGAAGCGATGAAGGAACTTCACAGCTAGGTGAAGGAGAATTTACAGAACTTGAGCCAAGAGTACAAGTGCAGGGCAGATCAACGCAGGAGAGAAATTCAATTTGAAGTTGGCGATTTGATCCTTGCACATTTGAGAAAGGAAAGGTTCTCGAGAGGAACATATAATAAACTAAAAATGAAGAAAATTGGACCATGTAAGGTCTTAAAGAAATTTGGGGCGAATGCATATGAGATTGAATTACCTGACAGGATCGGAATTTCTCCGATATTGAATGTCTTAGATTTATACCCATATAAAGATGAGGAAGATGCAGAAAATGAACAACCATACGTTCAGTGGACAAAGCAGATGCCAGCTGCAGAAAAGTCGCATATGGAGCGCATATTGGACAAAAGAATTGGTAAGAAGACCAGGCGAAAGCAATACTTTGAGTATTTGGTCAAATGGAAAGGCCATCCAGTTGAATATGCCAACTGGGAAAATGAAGCAGAGATCTAGAGGCATGGAAAGACCATGCAAGAGCTCATGGACAGAAGCCCATGAAAATTTTCAAGCGAGGGAGTATGATGCAGGAGCATCTCAAGCGAGTCCGCGCGGAGATAAAAGACAATTGGAAAAGCACCTAGTGCAAATTTTGAAAATGTCCTAAAACATTAATGAAGTCATCAAGTGGAGGCACACTTGTATAATGTAAGAGTACCTTGAGTGATCCGCTCTCATCCATAGTAGGTAGAAGGAATTTATAATAGTTAATGCAAGTAGTTTGAATTGAATTCCTAGATTGGACAGTTTTAGGAGTCAGAGGGAAAATGGATATAGACACCCTCACTTGTATTATTGTAACATTAGAAAGAACATAGAAGAGAAGAAGAAGAGAGCTGTATAGAAAAATTCCATGTACAAAAGTTCTGGATTAATACAAAAAGGATTTGATTCAGACTCATGGTGTAAAAATATTCTCTGTGTATGCATTATTGAATGTTATGCTCATGAATGATTTACTCTTTCTATCATGCAATTGATTTTATGCTATCTATGAATGATTTCTTGTTGAATGTTTGAAATCTGAGAGGAAGAGTAAGAAATGAGTTTCAATTTTTTCTCTGTCTGAGTGAGTAAAATTCTTGCAAGGAGTGCAGTGGAGTTTGTTCGCAAGGAGTGCGTTGATAGAAGTTAGAGTTCATCTCTGAAATCTCAGGAGAGATAACAATTATTCTCATTTTCATAGAAGTATAAGTTAAGCCCAGGAGCCGTGCAAGGTGTGCGCAGGCCGAGTAGAACTTCAGGTTTTGTAACCTGAATGAAGTGCTGAGAGACTGTTGTTGCAGGGAGTGCGCAGAGTCGAAGGACTTCAATTCCTTGGAGTAATTGAGGAATTTGCTGCAAGGAGTGCAAGCAGAAGTCTTCTTCAAGACTTGGAGTTGGAAAAATCTCAGGAAGGATAAATCCTTCGAAATTGTCAAAGAGAAGCACATGAAGTTTGTGCATTGGAGCATTGAGAAGGCATCGCAAGTTTGTGTCGTAGGCAGTTAAGTACCATTGAAAACCACTTTGGTAAAACGTTGCAGAAGTCCTTGAGAAGGAAGAGGAACGGACGGTTGGAATTCCCCGTGGAGAATTCGCGAAGTCCCACGAGTCGTCAAATCTCACAAAGGAGCAGGGGAGTTACGGAGAGTGTTTCCAAAGGTTCAAGCTCAGGAGAGGCAAAGTTGTAGATTCAAGCCAACAAAGTCCATTGGATTCACCCGTGGATTTCTCTTTTGGGGTTTCATGAGTTGAAGTCCCAAAATCTTTGCATCATGACTCGCGAAATGACGAAGTGTGAAGTCCTGAAGGGTCGAAAGGATCATGTGGGCCATAGGAATCAGCAGGGTGGACAGGTGGTGCACTATCGACACAGAATTCAATTTTGTTGACCATTTCGGGGTTTCGTGGGGTGAAGTCCTGAAATCTTAGCATCAGGATTCACGAAATCGCGAAGTCAAAAATCCCGATGGAATGAAGAGCTGTTGAAAATTCAACCTTGCAAGCGCATCGGAGTTTTGGTAATTTGGGTTTCGGGGGTCTTAGAAACAAGGCGCTTGACCACCGGATTCGTGAAATCGCGAAGTCCGATCTCCTGAAGTGTGAAGGGATATTCCATGAGGTTTTTCTGTGGGTGTAGATTTCTCAAAAGAGAAATAGAAGAGCCAATCGTTGAGAGCTCTTCGGGTCAGTGGAAGAAGAACGATCCTGTGTGAGTGGACTTCCGACCTGCGGGTTGGGAGGGATGCGTCAGATGGCATGCCTAAGATACATGCAAGGTGAACACAACCATTGGTCATGGTACGTGGTGATGTGTGCCTTTAGGCACCAAGTTCTCCCATCATGATCCGCAAGTGTGGAGTGCCCACACATATAAGTCTTGGCTTGCCTCCTCAAGACACTTAGTCAAGTCCTCCCTCCAAAAGTGTGTTAAATGTATCCAACTCATCGAACACCTTCCCAACTACATGTGTTCTCATCCATTTGAATAACCTCAACAAATCCAACATTCATGTATTTTCTTCATCTATGTCAGTTGAGTAGAGGTGCACATTCCATCCTAACCAAAGGCCTTATGTAACACCCTGTTTCCCCTAGTCTATAAAAGTAACGATATTGGCCAAGAACTATGGAAAACTCAAAGATGTGAATGTTTGATTTGACAGACCTTTGTATAAAAGGTCGATGAATGTAGGTTATATCATGAATATGTGTCGCATGATTGTTGGGAAGGGATGTGTTGAAAGAGACCACGATGGCTGATGAGAGGTGGTGGAAGGGGCTGGGAATGGCTGCATTAACTTCCACCAAAATGAAACCATACTGGTTTGTACGTGCTCGAAAACCAAAGCTCACTCTCTGACCCCATAATGAATTACCTTCCAGGATGGTTGGTGGGGAGGCTTCTCAAGAGTAAATGAGGGGATGGGGGCGAACCGCCCATCCGCCAAAGCTCTTAGACCTGACCACGGATAGGGAAATTCATGCCACACGCAACCTTGTAAGAAAAAAAGGAGAGGAAATAAGTGTGGAAGGGGGGAGGAGGAGTGCATGCGATAGGAATCATGGAAGGAGAACCAGAGGAACTCCGAAAATACAGAGAGTCATGAGCAGAGGAGAAGGGGAGTAAACTTCGTCCTTGACTGTCGTGAGCTAGAAGTAGGAGACTGAGTCTCAAAGCATCGTGGTCTAGCTTGGGGGTGGATAGGGGTAAATCTGGTTGGAATCACTGAGCCTATGGTTGGGTAGAAACGAGCACCCCTCTCAGCATTCACATCACATCTGGAATTTCTAATAAGTGTTATATCTTGCATTTAGAATTGAATGTCCTAATCGCATGCTCATTTTTATATGCTCGAAAATAGTTTTTGTATAGAAGTGTTTGCCTTGTGTTTTGATTGGAAATAATGGATGCATACTTATATTGATATATCATATAACGAAAAATTGGTTAATGTATGGAATGTGTAAGTTCAGGATACAAGTCCATTCCCATGAGGATTGACCTATCTAAATAGGGTTCATGCTATGCCCTGGTTTATCCTCTCGAAGGCACCTTTTTCAGGAAAGTTCCCTCACTTTCGAGAGTCAGAGTGAGCCCCTTGAAAAGACTACCATTGTAGTAAATCCATGAGTTTACCTTGCCCCTGTCGTGAAGTAAATGGGCTTCAGATTTTCGGCTCGCAGGAAACTCAGGTGCGAGACCCCTTTGTCTTTGCACATCACGAAATCCCGACTTGTGAAACCCCAAAATGAGCTTAGTGTATATATGGGATTTGGATTTTCGGCTCCCAGGAAACCCAGGTGAAAGACCCCCTTGTCTTCTCACATCGTGAAATCCTGACTTGCGAAACCCCGAAATGAGATTAGTGTATATATGGGCTTCAGAGTTTCAGCTCCTGGGAAACCCAGGTGCGAGACCCCCTTGTCTTCGCACATTGTGAAATCTCAACTTGCGAAACCCCAAAATGAGTTAGTGTATATATGGGCTTCGGAGTTTCAGCTCCCGGGAAACCCAGGTGCGAGACCCCCTTGTCTTCGCACATCGCGAAATCCTGACTTGCGAAACCCCGAAATGAGCTTAGTGTATATATGTGCTTCGGAGTTTTGGCTCCCAAGAAACCCAGGTGCGAGACCCCCTTGTCTTTGCACATCGTGAAATCTCGACTTGTGAAACCCCGAAATGAGCTTAGTGTATATATGGGCTTCGGAGTTTTGGCTCCCGAGAAACCCAGGTGCGAGACCCTCTTGTCTTCGCACATCGGGAAATCCCAACTTGTGAAACCCCGAAATGAGCTCAGTATATATATGGGTTTTGGCATTTTGGCACCCGGAAAACACAAGGGTATGAACCCCTCATCTTCACAAGCTGAGAAATATCAGTACGCAAAATCCCGAAGCGGTGTAGTGTAAATTGATTTCGATGTTTTGGCATCTAGAAAACCCAAGGGTATGAACCCCTCGTCTTCACAAGTTGCGAAATCTCGGTACGCGAAATCCCGGTATGTAAAACTCCAAGTCGGCTTAGTGTGAATAGGATTTTGGGTTTCGGGGTTTGAAGAGTCGAAGAACTTGACTCCCTTTCATTTTGAACTCCCGTTTTCGGAAGTCCTGAAATGAGAAAGGAACCTCTTGGCTTAGCCCGGGGTCATAACCATTGATCACATGGAGGTGAAGCTTGCGCTTGGTGCTTGAGTTGTACATGATGGATTTTCAATGAAAGAACTAGTGGATTGGTTTAGTGAAGGTCCCAATCGAAAGACTTATCTTACGCTAGGACCTTGTAGGAATTTAGGAACTCTGTCCCTCGACAAAAAGGAGAAAGAAAAAGGCGAAAAATCTATTATGCCATAGTGGGTGTGTGACAAATTGGTATCAGAGCATGATTACAACACTTAGCCTGCTTGGGATAATGAACAGGTTTCACAAAGACTCCATTTGAAGTACTCTTAAAAGGACTAACCCTCTATCTTAACCCCCTTAATCATGAGTCGAAGTTAAGAATGAAAAATCCTATTGTGTGTATGCATGTGAAAAATATGAATTATGTGCTGGTTATGAATGAATATAAATATTGACTAACAACAAGTGTTTTTCTTTTGCACACAAGTGGACGATCAACTGCGGGAAACTGCAAATGCATAAAATGGTGACTCACCATGAAGTGGGAGATGGCTCCCACAATAGAGACGAAGAGTCTGACGAAAGGAGGCAGTAGGAACCCCTCCAGATCTAGCTAAGACTGTGAGGAGCCTCATGGTTGAACTATAGAGCTGCAAGGCCGACAACAAGAGGATGATAAAAGAGCAAGAGAAGCAAATGGAAATTAATGCAGTCTTACTGCATAGTTTATCCGACATACAAAGACAATTGCAACATGAACCTGAAACTAGTATCGCGGACCGATGATGGACAAAGAAAAGTCAAAGTCCGCCTGAGATATAGAAATGTGGTCTTTTAAGTGGACACATTGGGAAGAGCACCTCGAGGAAGGTCCACCCCAGAGATAAGGGACAAGCGTCAGATGATTCCTCTAGAAAGGAAGCTGGTGACTCGGAGGGATCTTCTAGCAGCAGAACTAGTTCTTATTCCCGAAGAAAACGGAAGAAGCGAAAGCATTCCAAGAGTCATAATCTTGAAGAATTCAGGAAGGCCAAACCACCCTCTTTCGATGGTGAAATAAAGAAGGGAGGGGAAGCGGAGGCCTGGCTGCTTGGACTAAAGAAGCATTTCAGAGTCCATGACTTCTCAGAAAATTTCAAGGCCCGAGTAGCCACCTTCAACTTGAATGGAAAGGCTTCCATTTGGTGGGAAGACCTTAAGAATGTAAAAGGGATTCACGAAGAGTGCCTATATTGGGAACGGTTTGAGAAATACTTCAAGAAGAAGTATCTGTCGGAAAAGTATTTCGACGAAAGGACTAAAGAATTCAATGAACTCAAGCTGGGGAAACTCACCATAGAGGAATATGTCAACAGATTCCTCGAGTTGCTAAGTTACATACCCTATATAAAAGCAGAAAAGGCAAAGGTGCAACGATTCATTAGCGGACTACCTAAGGACTATCATAATAGGATTGAGTTTGATGAGACAAAGAACCTAGAAGACACTATCCAAAAAGAAAGATATTGTTATGAATTGCTTGGGCATTGGACAGAACCTCATGAAGGCTGAAAGCAGAAGAATAGTTCGGGATTCTAGAAAAAGGGGTTTAAATATCCAAGATTTGAAAATTATAAAAAGAACTCAAGGATGAGCTTTCCAACCCGAAGTGTACACCAACAAAATTTCCCCTCCCAGAGTGAAAATAAACCTTTTGGATCTACCCTAGGAAGGATTGATAAACCAAAGAAAGAACCCTTGAAATGTTGGGGTTGTGGAGAAGAGCATCTACTGAGGGACTACCCACACCGACAACATAATAGTCGAAGAATTTACAACGTTCAAGAAGATACCACCATCAATGATGTGGCAAGGAGTGTGCCACAAATCTATGCAGCTTTGGATAATAAACAAGATGACCACCAAGCTTCAGTGGTGGATATGGAAGGTATGATCACCAACCATCTAGTGTCTATTATAATTGACCTTGGTTCAAATTTGAGTTATATGGCTCCTAAGGCTGTTGATAAGTGTAAATTACAGCCACATAAACATGCCAAGCCATGGTTGGTATAGTTTTCCACTGAAACCAAAAGAAAGGTAGCGGAGGTCATACCAGCTTGCCAATTCACTATGGGTGAATTCCCCACCCAAGAAACCCTTAACGTATTACCCCTAGGATCATATGACATGTTGATTGGTATGGAATGACTAGCCACATATAAAGCCATACTGGACTATTACCATAAAACCTTAGAATGTATAAGTGAAGAAGGAAGAAGGATAACCCTTCAAGGGATCCAAAAACCTTTCTCGGTGAGATGAATATCAACCCTTCAAATGAGAAAGTATTGTAGAAAGGGATGTCCACTATATGTGATACAAGTGTTGAAATCAGTTGAAGATGACAAACCAAGCCTCGAAGACCACCCCACGCTAAGAGAATATAGAGATGTATTTCTGGAAGAGGTATTGGGTTTACCTTCGAGAAGGGACATCGAATTCTCGATAGAACTTGCACCGGGAGCAGTGCCAGTGTTTAGGACACCCTACAGGATGATCACACCCGATCTAGTTGAGCTTAAATTACAACTAAAAGAAATAATGGACAGAGGCTATATCCAGCCCAGTGTGTCTCCATGGGGAGAACCAATCCTGTTTGTGAAAAATAAAGACGGTACCCTCCGACTATGCATAGATTATAGACAACTCAATAAGGTAACCATAAAGAACAAGTACCCCTTACCCAGGATCGATGACCTATTCGATCAATTGGGAGGTGCCTCCATCTTCTCAAATATTGACTTGAGATATGGATACCATCAAGTCCGAATCAAGGATGAAGACATCCACAAAACTGCCTTCAGGACGAGATATGGTCACTATGAGTTTGTGGTAGTACCATTTGGATTGACCAATGCCCCTACCACTTTTATGTGCTTGATGAACAATGTGCTCAGCAAATTCCTAGACAAATTTGTACTAGTTTTCATTAACGATATATTAATTTACTCCAAGAATAGAGAGGAACATGAGGAACACCTTAGGATTGTACTTCAAGTGCTAAGAGAACCTTAGCTCTATGCCAAATTTAGCAAGTGTGACTTTTTCCATAAGCAAATACATTACTTGGGCCATGTCCTATCTGAAGAAGGAGTAGCATTCGACCCTGACAAGATCAGGTCTATCATGGAATGGCCTACCCCTAAGGAAGTTTCAGATATCAGATCCTTTATGGGCTTAGCAGGATACTACAAGAGATTTATAAAAGGATTCTCCAATATTATTTGTCCAATCACTGCCCTCTAGAAGAAGGGGGCTAAATTCACATGGAAACAAAAATGTTAAGAAAGATTTCAAACCCTAAAACACCTACTGACCCACGCACCCGTGTTAAAAATCACCGATTCTGAAGATGACTTCCTCGTGTGCACAGATGCCTACAGGGAAGGGATTAGAGGAGTCCTTATGCAAAGAGGAAGTGTGGTCTGCTATGAATCCCGAACATTGAATGAGCACGAAGTCAACTATGTGACCCATGATTTAGAGCTGGCCACCATAGTGCACGCCTTAAAAAAGTGGAGGCATTACCTCCTAGGAAGGAAATTTGTACTTATGACAGACCACTATGGATTGCGATATCTGTTTGACCAACCAAAGATCAATGCCAGACAAGCTAGGTGAATGGCCCTCCTTAGCGAGTTTGAATTTGAAATCAAACATATTAAAGGAAAGGAAAATAAGGTGGTCGATGCCCTGAGCAGAAGTATCAAAACAATTCACCTGGCAAAGGAGAGCACCTGCGAGACGGATGTCAAGGAAAGAGTCAGGAATGCATAAGAAAGAGACACATTTTTCCAGACCGTGACCTCATACCTGGAGCAAGAACCCACAGGGACAAAGTATGAAGGTGACCATATGATAGATGGAGGTCTACTAACTTACAGAAATATATTGCATATTCCAAATTGTGATGACTTGAAGAGGTTCATAATGGATGAACGACATAAAAGACCCTATACTGGTCACCCAGGATACCAGAAGATGATCACGACCACCAGGAAACAATTCTATTGGCCTGGATTGAATAAAGACATAGCTAAATACTTAGCCAAATTCATAGAGTGCCAACAAGTTAAAGCAGAACACTGTCACCCAACAGGATTATTACAACCTCTACCCATCCCAGAATGGAAATGGGAAACCATCTCCATGGATTTCATCACCGGGTTACCAACCTCGACCAAACAGAATGACACCATCATGGTAGTGGTGGATAAATTGAGAAAGTCCGCTCATTTTATCTCCATCAAGTTGAATTGCAAGGCAATAGACATCGCCAACATATTCATGAAGGAGATATTCAGACTACATGGTATGCCTAAAGAGATCGTGTCTGAAAAAGACACGAAATTTACTTCCAACTTTTGGAAATCCTTGATGGTTGGTCTAGAGACCAAATTACTATTTAGCACAGCCTATCATCCTCAAACCGATGGACAGACGGAAAGAGTGAACCGAATATTAGAATACATGCTAAGGATGCATGTAATGCATCAACCCAAAAAGTGGGAAGACTACCTGCCACTAGTGGAATTTGCCTACAACAACAGCTACCAAGAATCCATGAAGATGAGTCCTTTCAAAGTCCTCTATGGTAGGCCATGCAACACTCCAATCAGTTGGAGTAATCTCACAAACAGGGTTACTATTGGACCTGACATGTTGAAATAAATGGAACAACAAGTGACTCAGATAAAACAAAATCTAAAGGTCGCTCAGAACCGACAGAAAAGTTACGCCGACCGAAAGAGAACTCCAAGAGAGTTCAAGGCGGGAGACCATGTATATCTCAGAGTTAGGCCCAGGAAGAGTTCCCTGAGGATGGGAGCTTGTGCCAGGTTGGCACCTCAGTATTGCAGACCCTTTGAAGTTGTAGATAGAGTGGGACCTGTAGCCTATAGGCTAGCACTTCCTCCCACAGTAAAAGCACATAATGTTTTCCATGTTTCATTATTGAAGAAATATGTACATGATTCTAATCATATAATTGACTGGTCTGTGATCCAGGTGGAACCG
>ML787137.1:220030-231474 GCA_009831015.1 Picea engelmannii | reverse complement strand
AGTGGAAACATTTTGGCCCAGATGAGGCTACATGGGAAATGGAAGATGCCATGAAACAGGCATATCCAATTTTTTTTACTTCTGTACATACACGTCATATTGATAGATAGAACATCGAGGATGATGTTCCTTTAAGGGGGAGGGAATTGTAACACCCTGTTTCCCCCAGTTTGTAAAAGTAACTATATTGGCCAAGAACTATGGAAAACTCAAAGATGTGAATGTTCGATTTGATAGACCTTTGTATAAAAGGTTGATGAAAGTAAATTATATCATGAATATGTATTGCATGATTGTTGGGAGGAGATGTGCTGAAAGATACCATGACAGTTGATGAGAGGTGGTGGAAGGGGCCGGGAATGGTTGCGTTAACTTCCGTCGAACCGAAACCGTATTGGTTTGTATGGGCTCGGAAACCAAAGCTCACTCTCTGACCCCGGAATGAATTACTTTCCAGGATGGTAGGTGGGGAGGCTCCTCAAGAGTAAATGAGGGGATGGGGGCGAACTGCCCATCCGCCGAAGCTCTCAGACCTGACCACGGACAGGGAAATTCGTGCCACATGCAACCTCGCAGGAGAAAAAGGCAAGGAAAGAAGTGTGGAAGGGGGGAGGAGGAGATCGTGCAACAGGAATCGTGGAAGGAGAACCAGAGGAACTCCGAAAATATAGAGAGTCATGAGTAGAGGAGAAGGGGAGTAACCTTGGTCCTTAACTTTTGTGAGCTGGAAGTAGGAGACTGAGTCTCAAAGAATCGTGGTCTAGCTCGGGGGTGGATAGTGGTAAATCCGGTTGGAATCACTGAACCTATGATTGGGTAGAAACGAGCACCCCTCTCAGCATCTGCATCACATCCGGAATTTATGATAAGTGTTATATCTTGCATTTGGAATTGAATGTCCTAATCACATGCTCATTTTTATACGCTCCTAAATAGTTTTTGTATAGAAGTGTTTGCCTTGTGTTTTGATTGGAAATAATGGATGCATGCTTATACTAATATAACTACAAATCGGTTAATGTATGGAATGTGTAAGTTCAGGATACGAGTCCATTCCCCTGAGGATTGACCTATCTAACTAGGGTTTGTGCTATGCCCTGGTTTATCCTCTTGAAGGCACCTTTTTCGGGAAAGTTCCCTCGCTTTCCAGAGTTAGAGTGAGCCCCTTGAAAAGACTACCATTGTAGTAAATCCACGAGTTTACCTTGCCCCTATCGCGAAGTAGATGGGCTTCGGAGTTTCAGCTCTCGGGAAACCCAGGTGTGAGACCGCCTTGTCTTCGCACATCGTGAAATCCCAACTTGTGAAACCCCGAAATGAGCTTATTATATATATGGGCTTTGGAGTTTCGACTCCCGGGAAACCCAGGTGCGAGACCCCCTTGTCTTCGCACATCGCAAAATCCCGACTTGCGAAACCCCGAAATGAGCTTAGTGTATATATGGACTTCGGAATTTCGGCTCCCGGGAAACCCAGGTGCGAGACCCCCTTGTCTTCGAACATCGCAAAATCCTGACTTGCGAAACCACGAAATGAGCTTAGTGTATATATGGGCTTTGGAGTTTCAGATCCCGAGAAACCCAGGTGCGAGACCACCTTGTCTTCTCACATCTCAAAATCCCAACTTGCGAAACCCCGAAATGAGTTTAGTGTATATATGGGCTTCTGTGTTTCGGCTCCCGGGAAACCCAGGTGCGAGACCCCTTTGTCTTCGAACATCGTGAAATCTCGACTTGCGAAACCTTGAAATGAGCTTAGTGTATATATGGGCTTCAGAGTTTCAACTACCGGGAAACCTAGGTGTGAGACCCCCTTGTCTTCGCACATCGCGAAATCGCGACTTGCAAAACCCCAAAATGAGTTTAGTATATATATGGGTTTCGGCGTTTCGGCACCCGGAAAACCCAAGGGTAGGAATCCCTCGTCTTCGCAAGCTGCAAAATCCCGGTATGAAAAATATCGGTAGGTGAAATCCCGAAGTGGTGTAGTGTGAATTGATTTCGGTGTTTCGACACCTAGGAAACCCAAGGGTATGAACCGCTCGTCTTCGCAAGTTGTGAAATCTCGGTACGCGAAATCCCGGTATGTGAAACTCCGAGTCAGCTTAGTGTGAATAGGATTTCGGGTTTCTGGGTTTGAAGAGTCGAAGAAATCGACTCCCTTTCATTTTGAACTCTCGGTTTCCGAAGTTCCGATACAGTTTTCGAAGTCCCGAAATGAGAAAGGTGCCTCTTGGCTTAGCCTGGGGTCATAACCGATGATCACATGGAGGTGAAGCCTACACTTGGTGCTTCAGTTGTACACGACGGATTTTCAACGAAAGAACCAGTGGATTGGTTTAGTGAAGGTCCCGATCGGAAGACTTAGCTTACGCTAGGACCTCATAGGAATTCAGTAACTCTGTCCCTCGACAAAGAAGGAGAAAGAAAAAAGAGAAAAATCTATTATGTCATAGTGGGTGTGTGACACCTTACATACTACCCCACCAAAATTCATTGTCATCTCGACAACACACAAAAAATATCTCATCTCCAAGTATCCATCCAAAATCCTTCCCCCATCGCAGCCAAGTCTGTTGGAAACCCAAAGTTTCATGTAAATTGGAAACCCCAAATTTATGTCAAAGTGGAAACCCCAAGTTTCCCTTCGAAATGGAGACCCCAATTTTCCCTGAAGTGGAAATCCCATTCCAACTCACACTACAATCATTTGTAACCTCATGCAACCATATGCACTTCTCTCTACCCAAATTTGTGTGCGAGAAATCTATCTGTTACACTGGAAGGACATCTCCTCCCCAACTCTATGTCCAATGTCCAAGCTGCCACTATCTTGTCATGACGATCAAACTCTACTCCACTATTACTGCTCAACCTTTGCAACTCCAAACAAAACTTCAAAAGTGCCTAAGTTTTGAACTCCTATGACATGTTGCTACACCCATACTTCAACCACCTCTTCCATATCTCCACACAATGATACCACTCATGTCTTGGACTAATTGGGTAGTAATCCAAATCGTTCCATCCAACTCATGAGAATGAAATTACTCATGTCTGAACTTGTTCTTTTCTATGACATCTTCATCACTCCATCCAAATCCAAAGACTAAGGCAAGTATCCACCCTTTCCATACTACAACCACATCCAATATTCATCTACGACATCTTCTGTAATATCACCCAAGTTTTGTGACTCCAGATTTACTAATGCATCCATATTCTTGACTGCTTTGACATGTTTTTGTTCTCACCCAAGTCATGAACTAGTTGAATGGCCACTCTAACCATTTCACTCCTTGAGTTTCCACACCCTTATGCATAAACTACTCACTTCCTTTCAAAATTTGGTTCATCTGAAGATCTCCTTGGACCAAGGAAAGCTTGCCCCTCACCTTGTTGCACTATGAATTCACCCAGAAATACTTCATCTACAACACCTTGAATCCATTTCCTACCTCATGGTACAATTATCCAATCTACTACAACTCAAACAGTTTGTGGCACACCCAAATCTACAAAGACTTAAGGGAAAATCACTGCGCATTCACATGTCTAAAAAACTCTTCCCTTGTGATTCAAATTGCGATCAAGTCCACAAGACTTTCTTCCTTAGTCGAATTCTCCCCACCCCCTTCATATTTTTATTTGGATATGAAATTAAACATCCCATCTACTTCAATAATTTCTCATCTAGACTTCTTGGACCCATTAATTCACCACCCATCCATGTTGTTGCATCTACCTCTCTATGCCTTGAAATGGTTAGGATTCACCCTCAACCATGATGCACAAAGAAAGTGAAATTCCCATGCTGAAGTAATATTTTCATGTTGCAATATTCCTTTCTACACAATCCTCAAAACTAAGGAAAGTCCTCAACTCTCCTCCTTCTGCTAATTCATCTCTCTGCAACTCAACATTTGCAATGAGTGTGTCAAACATTCCCACACCCCTCAAACGTCCCAATGAATTTTCTAAAGCGCTTTAAGTAGAACAAGTCACCCAAAGAACTTCCATGTATTTTAATGTCCAAGCCAATATTTCTTCCAACCTCAACCAATGACCTCCTCCATATCTCAGAGTCACCACACAATCATCTACAAGTCACCAGGAAGCTCTCTACCTCATCCAATGTCATATACCAAAGGTGAGATAACACTTATTGAGTCATTTTTATTTGTTTTGTTCATTCAAGTTGAGTATCATCATTTCTCAGTCAACTTCTTTATTGATCCCATCCATCACTTAAAAAAAATTAACTTTGGCCTCCACAAGTGTCTTATACTCTAGAACTGTCATTGCAACTCATCAAGTTAATTCATGACTCAATGAATTTGTATAAGGAACCCAAGCATCAAGGCACCTCATTAATTCTCCCATAATTGACATGTCTCCAATCTCATTTCCTACATCCCTACAACAACCCATCCAACGTGTCTCATCAATGGGTTAGGAAACTTCCTCAAGCCACCTCCATAGCTACATCCAAATATTCTCGTGTCCACTAATGAAATCTTTGAAGCTACTCATCCCAATATCTCCATACATTCTCCCAAGTCAAGGCATCTTGACTACTACATGAATTCTTCAAAATATGCACCACTTGAGCCACCCTCAATTCTACCAATTTTCACCATGGAAATGGATTGAACTTGAACCACCAAATCACCCAACTTCCCTTCAAATAACTCATTTCAAGTCTTAGGAAATGAAAGGAATAAAAAGAAACCATACCTTTTCGAACGAAGTTCTTGGTTGCACCCATGGTTCAAGTTTGTTGCCATGGACCTGCACTCTCCAAGCCACTAACTCTTCGCACAAACATTCCCAAGTCACCTTCGATAGATATACAACTGTTATAATGCCTCTATTGTGACCCAAGGCTGAGTCCATTTGTCTTCTTTAAAAATGGATATGTCACAAACTTGTGATGCATTCAATTCATCTCATCTTCCACTGAATTGTCTACCCACACCTTGGTTATTCTACGCACCAAGGCACCAAGCTCACTCTTACATAACCCGCCAAACCGATCCATTTATACAATCCAACTTATGTGAATTTTTCCACTTCAATTTGTGCAACAAGTCGACTCAAAAAACATACTTGTAAATGCTCATCTTGGAGACTTTTCAATGAAGTGTGCCCAAACTTCCAACATCATATCTGCAACCCAAACCCTATGATCTTCAAAACTCTTCAATCTTGCTCTAGATCTCACTGAGTCTATGAAGTGCCTCAAATCATCACATGATCACTTGCACTATCCTAAGTCTGCATAAGGGAGTTCCCATTTCAATGCAACCTAGAACTACTTTACTTCACAATATTCAAACATGTGACCCCTTCTACAATCACTTCAACAATCCACTCATGTGATTACTTATGTGGTCACTTCTACGATCAACAAGCTCTTTTTTGTTGGAATGATGCCTTAGTTTCTTGTTGCACTAATATCTTGCATATACTCATGTATTAACTCATCACACAATTATGTGATCATTCTTCACTTGGAAGCTCATTGCATGCCCCATTGTCATGTTTAAATTTTATTTCCTATCCAATGAAATGTCTAATTTGTCACAGAGTCGATCCAAAAACCACAAAGTTTCCCAAATTCTACTATAATATGATATGTCACAAAAGTGACAATGGTGAAAAGGTCACCAATTGTTCACCAAATATTCTTCAAATTCTATAATGAACATGCTCTGATATGATTTGTTACATGCCAACTTGACTTGGAAAACCCAAGTCACCCAACACCTAGGGTCATGCGACACCGCAACATTTCCCACTCGACGACTAAACCAAACCAATATTACTTCACCCGAACTATGCCTCTTCTCTCAAGGTCTACTCATAACTATGCCTTGAGCTACTTGGCAAGTCAAGCCTCGACAATCAAATCTTTATCACCAATGAACCCACCCAAATATGCACTACACTGCATTACACTTGGGTTCTTTAACATATACAATTATCAAGTTCAATACCTAGACAAATATGTGAACCAATAACAAGTCACACACATACACATGAAAGAGACACAAGTATGGTTGGGTGGCACAAGAGGTTCCTAACACTCGAACACAACTTCCTTATTATTCAAGATGTTACAATAATGTACAATACAATGTGTTTATACAAGAAGGGAGCACTTGGATCATACATAAGATACATATTTTCCAAGTCTCTTTTCTTTCCTCATTGCTATCTCACATCCTCCTCATACTGCCGTGACTAAGTCTATCTCACTATCTGTCGCAAGACTCCTCCCCATCGCATGCACTGCCCAACTCCAAAGTCATCATTTTTACCAGACTTAGTGAAAATAAAGTTTTAACCGAATCTATCCAAAGAACCTCCTCAAGAAAACACAATTCCTCCCATGTGGAGCGAGTTGGATCCTTGGGGGAGCTCGCCCCTCTTAGTTCAAATCTTCCTTGGAGCACTTGGTGTCTTTCTCTACCTGATTTATTCATTGATTTATTGTATCTAGCTCGCCACACTTATATGTGCATCTTCCTCACCAAACCATCATGCCCATTCATTCCCAACTGTCGCATGCTTTGGGTGATGTCGATCCGACCAACCAACTCACCCTACCATGCATCTCACTCAAGCAAGATGCACCCAATTGACGTGCTAGTTCATTGGGTTGTCGGTCCCAACTCATCCACTCTCTCAGGTTGGCCTCATCTTTGCACCCCTTGAGTCATGTACATAAAAAAACCCAAGGATGGCATGCCCAAGACATATGGAAGGTGAGTGCACCCATTGGTCACGATCCATGGAGACATGTTCCTTAAGGCACCAAGTTCACCCATCGTGATCCCCAAGTGTGTCGTGCATGTCCATATAAGTCTTGACTCCCCTCTTCAAGACACTTAGCCAAGTCGTCCCTCCACAAGTGTGTCCAACTTAGCCAACTCGTCGCACACCTGTCTGACTACAGGGCAACTTGTTTGTCTGAGTCACCTAATTAACCCCAACATTCACGTCTTTTCTCAATCTATGCCAGTCGAGCGGAGGTGCACACACCCTACTCACCGAAGTCCATATAGTGTACTCATCAAAATCTTTTGGGAAAGGTTGCGAACAACTAATTCACATAATTTTAATACAATGATTCACAAATTTGCACTATTTTTGACAAGGTGGTTGTATTCTTATGAATACTTTTTATTTTTAGATGCATCCAATAAAACTAGTAAACAATGTCATTGTCTAATTAGGAAAGCCATACAAAGTGAATCCAAGTAATTTCATTGTCAATGTGTAGTTAGGAAATCCATACAAAGAAGATCCAAGTAGTTTCATAAGGACAAAATATTATAAATTATATGAGAGTCGTGAATATTATAAATGATATGACTATGATGATTTGACCTTTCATAAGGACAAAATATTATAAATTATATGAGAGTCGTGAATATTATAAATGATATGACTATGATGATTTGGCCTTTTGTGATGAAAGTCATGAATATAGGTGATGGTGGTTAATGTCCACTAAAATTATAAATGATATGATTATGATGGATTGTCTTTTGTGATGAAAGTCATGAATATTGTAAATGATATGACTATGATGAATTTCATTTTGTGATGTACTTTGCACCTAAATCCATCAATAAATTATATCAAAGTACATATGGAAGTAATGTAGAAATACATATTGTACTTGATGGGAAAGTATTAATCATAATTAAAAAAATAAAATATTATTTTATGTGATGGTTACTATGATTTTGATTTAGCATTGAATAGGTGGACACTATGAATATTGTTAATTATAACAATAAATCTTTTTATATAATATTAGTTGGGTTTGCTTAATGAATATTTGTTATTTTAAGAAATGTACATCTAATAATAAATTCAATAATTAAGTTTTAAAAATTAATATATTTATTCTAATAATTAATTAATAAGATATTTTAAATATGAGTAATTGCATTGGTGAACTTTTTGGATAATATTTTTGTTTAAAGCATGTATACATATCCCTCTTAAAATTATTTTTATTCAAATAAAAGCATTCACAAAACTCATGGAGTTTAGAATTTAGATTCATTCACAAAACTAGTGGTGGATTCAACTTGATTGACATATGGTTTAGGTAGAAAGTTCTAAGTAAGGTGCACCATCCTCATTATTTATTTATTGAATTTATGTTTTAAGTTATTTGTTTATTTATTCATTTTTTTTTTTATATATTTTATTAATTTCTTTTATTTTTTTCTTATATTTTATTGAATTTCTTTTATAATAAAAACTATAAATCAACATTCTCATGTTCCAAATTGAAGAAAACCAAACATAAGCTTCAATACAAAACTAAGAATTCATAATTTAAGCTCCCAAGAAAATGTGTCACCAACAAAAAGAAATGTTAATGTCGAAATTCTATTTTAGATGACCAACTTAACATTTGAGATATATTTTTAAGAATTACAAACACACTTCAACACTCACGTATCGAAACCATAAATAGAAATTATGGATATAATTTTAACCATTCATCTACATGGATCCTTAAAGAAATATTAAATGTAACAATACTTAAGTAGAGCATGTTGATAGGGATTATAAAACAAACTTTAGTAGAGCATGTTGATAGGGAGTATAACCCCAACAACAGTGATGATAAATGAAGTAGGATTTGAGGGGAAATCCTCAAACATTGAACCAAACGTGTCATAAGCTCCAAACAACATGTTATGAAGTAGTTAGGTTGCTAAAAAGAATAACATAATAACAAATTGTTATGTGATCTTATTAAAGTCATTTTTAATACACAGATTTGGCCAATCTTAATGAGAATAAGATTGACAATGCTGGGAAGGCTAGATTTGGGCAATCTTAATGAGAATAAGGTTGACAACATAAAATTAATATAGGTTTTACTAAAACTCCCGGTCAATCCTAAATTTCTCCTAAAAAAAGAGGGTTTCACCCAGCCAAAACTTAGTTCTTTCACCCGCCTCATCACTATTTAATAAAGGCTCTTTTCTCACTATCTTTCTCAGACTTTTTTGGTCCTGATGATGAATCCTGTTATGGATCCGAAAAGTCTTAAATACTGTGGTTCTTCCGACAATCTCTGAACATATTTCTCACCACAGAAACCTAAATGAATGAATCATATCATTTTCCACTTCTTAATGATAATTCAGCATTATATAAAAAAAATCATAATTATTACTATAATTATGGAATTGACTTATTAATGATAGTTAACATTTATTATTATAATCATTCCTCTAGATTTTTAATTATAATTATTCAAATTATTCATATCATTTTCCATCTTTTAATAATAATTCAGCGTTATATAAAAAATCATAATTATGGAATTGACTTATTAATAATAGGTGACATTTATTATTATAATCATTCCTCTAAATTTTTAATTATAATTATTCAAATTATCACTTTCCTATGTATTAGAACTTTTTTAGAAGTCTTGAGGCTACAAAGTAAATTAAAAAATTTCATCACATTCCTATAATATCATTTGTAATATTTTATCTTTATGAAATTACTTGGTGTGGCGATTTATGAAATTAGGATTATTTTTGGTTGTAGTGGCGATTTATATTTCAAAACAGGCTTCCGTTTTGAAAAAAAGGTTTGTTACTCATTCGATCCGTATAATTATAATTTTCAAGAAATGACAGTAGAGGCACGCCACATAAGACACGTATTAGTTGTCGATTGCACTCAGTATTCGATTCTTTAATTTTGACCGAAACTCATTTCTTATCAGGGTTGAATTTCAAATCCCAATACGTCACGGTTTCTACATCTCCGATCATTGTTTTGACACGTTTAAAGAAGAATGTTGACGGTTTCTTAAATTGTACCATATTTGACGGGCAAATTTACTATGACGGACAAATTCCATCCCTGATGCTTATGCCCACTTATTTCTCCATTAATCCGGCTACTAGCAGTGCTGCGACCGCCCAATTTTTCTCCCGTTTCTTCCATAATAGATTACAGAAGTGTAATAAGCCCGATTTCACGCTCACGCGCCTCTTGTTTCCCTGCTGCGCGCCTCTGGTTTCCCTGTGATGAATAGTATTATTATACTCTCAGGATCTTGTCTGCACAATAACAATGGTAGGCTCTATCGTACAGAAACGGGGAGAACGTAGAAAGGGCCATTCCTTGTTTAAAAATGTGCGAGATGCTTTGTATTGGGTGCTTGAACTTCCGCTAGACCCATATTGGCTTCATCTTTCTTACTTTGTTGGAATTTCTATATTGGGTTTCCTTCTTCTGCGTCTGTCCCATACCAAAAGCCAAAGACACTTGAACCAGCTGGATGCTTTCTATATTTCTGTATCGGCCGTAACAGTCACAAGCCTGGGGACTGTGAGAATGCAAGAATTCTCTGAGTTCCAGCTTGTTATTCTTACAATATTGATGCTAGTAGGAGGGGAAGTTTTCACTTCCATACTTTGTCTATATCTCAGAAGACTTTCAGCCACTAATAAGCAGAAAATATCAGAATGTGATCTAGAACACAGGGACATGAACATGGGTATTACTGGAGATGAAAATTTAAATTCTTACAAGATTTCTGATACGCGGGGTTCTGATCGATCGATTGCCTGTATGGATCATGAAACCGAAGCAAACAGTACAGAATGTGATCAGATCATGCCGGCATGCAATGATCATAAGTACAGAGAAATGGAACAAGAGCAAGAGATGTGTAATTCTGAGAATATTGTTGAAGATGATTTAAAGAACCGAGCTGTCATCTTTCTTAGCTATATTACTCTAGTATATCTTGTGGTAGTCCAGTTAGTTGGTATTTTAGTTACAATACTCTGCTTTTCATTTTCAAAGGGTAGAGAAGATATCCTAGAGAAGAGAGGTATCAATAAGTTTACATTCTGTATATTTACAATTGTATCATCATTTGCCAACTGTGGATTTATTCCACTGGACGATAGTTTGTTGCCCTTTAGAAAGGATAGCGTCCTGCTCATTACAGTGGCATTGCAGGTGCTATTGGGAAATACAATGTATGCTCCATGCTTGAGAGTCATTATATGGACTCTGTGCCGGTTTAGCAGATCAGATGGACCAAAGAGGAGGTTGTACGAATATATCCTGAAAGATGGATCCGGGAAGCTGTATGATCACTTGTTTCCGACCAGTCTCTCAGTTTGGCTCCTGATCACTGTTGTGGGATTCTTCAGTACTCAACTAGTTCTAATCTGTGCGTTGCACTGGCGTTCGGAACTTTTGGATGGACTCGACACATGGGAAAAGCTGGTAGCTGCAGGGTTTCAGTCTCTGGCCATTCGGCATGCAGGTGAAATAGTTGTGAATCCCCAACTCCTATCGCCTGCTGTTATCGTCCTGTATATCGTCATGATGTGAGTTATCTCGAAAGCCATTTTGTTCCATAATTTCGTA
>ML787137.1:148984-215975 GCA_009831015.1 Picea engelmannii | reverse complement strand
TTTTTTTTTTATATATTTTATTAATTTCTTTTATTTTTTTCTTATATTTTATTGAATTTCTTTTATAATAAAAACTATAAATCAACATTCTCATGTTCCAAATTGAAGAAAACCAAACATAAGCTTCAATACAAAACTAAGAATTCATAATTTAAGCTCCCAAGAAAATGTGTCACCAACAAAAAGAAATGTTAATGTCGAAATTCTATTTTAGATGACCAACTTAACATTTGAGATATATTTTTAAGAATTACAAACACACTTCAACACTCACGTATCGAAACCATAAATAGAAATTATGGATATAATTTTAACCATTCATCTACATGGATCCTTAAAGAAATATTAAATGTAACAATACTTAAGTAGAGCATGTTGATAGGGATTATAAAACAAACTTTAGTAGAGCATGTTGATAGGGAGTATAACCCCAACAACAGTGATGATAAATGAAGTAGGATTTGAGGGGAAATCCTCAAACATTGAACCAAACGTGTCATAAGCTCCAAACAACATGTTATGAAGTAGTTAGGTTGCTAAAAAGAATAACATAATAACAAATTGTTATGTGATCTTATTAAAGTCATTTTTAATACACAGATTTGGCCAATCTTAATGAGAATAAGATTGACAATGCTGGGAAGGCTAGATTTGGGCAATCTTAATGAGAATAAGGTTGACAACATAAAATTAATATAGGTTTTACTAAAACTCCCGGTCAATCCTAAATTTCTCCTAAAAAAAGAGGGTTTCACCCAGCCAAAACTTAGTTCTTTCACCCGCCTCATCACTATTTAATAAAGGCTCTTTTCTCACTATCTTTCTCAGACTTTTTTGGTCCTGATGATGAATCCTGTTATGGATCCGAAAAGTCTTAAATACTGTGGTTCTTCCGACAATCTCTGAACATATTTCTCACCACAGAAACCTAAATGAATGAATCATATCATTTTCCACTTCTTAATGATAATTCAGCATTATATAAAAAAAATCATAATTATTACTATAATTATGGAATTGACTTATTAATGATAGTTAACATTTATTATTATAATCATTCCTCTAGATTTTTAATTATAATTATTCAAATTATTCATATCATTTTCCATCTTTTAATAATAATTCAGCGTTATATAAAAAATCATAATTATGGAATTGACTTATTAATAATAGGTGACATTTATTATTATAATCATTCCTCTAAATTTTTAATTATAATTATTCAAATTATCACTTTCCTATGTATTAGAACTTTTTTAGAAGTCTTGAGGCTACAAAGTAAATTAAAAAATTTCATCACATTCCTATAATATCATTTGTAATATTTTATCTTTATGAAATTACTTGGTGTGGCGATTTATGAAATTAGGATTATTTTTGGTTGTAGTGGCGATTTATATTTCAAAACAGGCTTCCGTTTTGAAAAAAAGGTTTGTTACTCATTCGATCCGTATAATTATAATTTTCAAGAAATGACAGTAGAGGCACGCCACATAAGACACGTATTAGTTGTCGATTGCACTCAGTATTCGATTCTTTAATTTTGACCGAAACTCATTTCTTATCAGGGTTGAATTTCAAATCCCAATACGTCACGGTTTCTACATCTCCGATCATTGTTTTGACACGTTTAAAGAAGAATGTTGACGGTTTCTTAAATTGTACCATATTTGACGGGCAAATTTACTATGACGGACAAATTCCATCCCTGATGCTTATGCCCACTTATTTCTCCATTAATCCGGCTACTAGCAGTGCTGCGACCGCCCAATTTTTCTCCCGTTTCTTCCATAATAGATTACAGAAGTGTAATAAGCCCGATTTCACGCTCACGCGCCTCTTGTTTCCCTGCTGCGCGCCTCTGGTTTCCCTGTGATGAATAGTATTATTATACTCTCAGGATCTTGTCTGCACAATAACAATGGTAGGCTCTATCGTACAGAAACGGGGAGAACGTAGAAAGGGCCATTCCTTGTTTAAAAATGTGCGAGATGCTTTGTATTGGGTGCTTGAACTTCCGCTAGACCCATATTGGCTTCATCTTTCTTACTTTGTTGGAATTTCTATATTGGGTTTCCTTCTTCTGCGTCTGTCCCATACCAAAAGCCAAAGACACTTGAACCAGCTGGATGCTTTCTATATTTCTGTATCGGCCGTAACAGTCACAAGCCTGGGGACTGTGAGAATGCAAGAATTCTCTGAGTTCCAGCTTGTTATTCTTACAATATTGATGCTAGTAGGAGGGGAAGTTTTCACTTCCATACTTTGTCTATATCTCAGAAGACTTTCAGCCACTAATAAGCAGAAAATATCAGAATGTGATCTAGAACACAGGGACATGAACATGGGTATTACTGGAGATGAAAATTTAAATTCTTACAAGATTTCTGATACGCGGGGTTCTGATCGATCGATTGCCTGTATGGATCATGAAACCGAAGCAAACAGTACAGAATGTGATCAGATCATGCCGGCATGCAATGATCATAAGTACAGAGAAATGGAACAAGAGCAAGAGATGTGTAATTCTGAGAATATTGTTGAAGATGATTTAAAGAACCGAGCTGTCATCTTTCTTAGCTATATTACTCTAGTATATCTTGTGGTAGTCCAGTTAGTTGGTATTTTAGTTACAATACTCTGCTTTTCATTTTCAAAGGGTAGAGAAGATATCCTAGAGAAGAGAGGTATCAATAAGTTTACATTCTGTATATTTACAATTGTATCATCATTTGCCAACTGTGGATTTATTCCACTGGACGATAGTTTGTTGCCCTTTAGAAAGGATAGCGTCCTGCTCATTACAGTGGCATTGCAGGTGCTATTGGGAAATACAATGTATGCTCCATGCTTGAGAGTCATTATATGGACTCTGTGCCGGTTTAGCAGATCAGATGGACCAAAGAGGAGGTTGTACGAATATATCCTGAAAGATGGATCCGGGAAGCTGTATGATCACTTGTTTCCGACCAGTCTCTCAGTTTGGCTCCTGATCACTGTTGTGGGATTCTTCAGTACTCAACTAGTTCTAATCTGTGCGTTGCACTGGCGTTCGGAACTTTTGGATGGACTCGACACATGGGAAAAGCTGGTAGCTGCAGGGTTTCAGTCTCTGGCCATTCGGCATGCAGGTGAAATAGTTGTGAATCCCCAACTCCTATCGCCTGCTGTTATCGTCCTGTATATCGTCATGATGTGAGTTATCTCGAAAGCCATTTTGTTCCATAATTTCGTAAATCTGTCTTTAACCCCGATTTTACTCCAGATTTATTAAACAATCCATAACTGGATTTACTAAACAATCTATATTAACTGCAAATTTATTAAAAATCATAAATTTAAATTATAAATTTTTAAACAAAATCCACTTCCACCTACCCCATGGTATAACTGTTGGGGAGCGGAGAACGCAACAACAAGTTGCAACTAAACAGAAAACAGAAAAACAAGTTACAACTAAATAGCTAAACAGAAAACAGAAAAACACAGAGAATGTATGTTGTAAAATCTTGACGATTTGTCAAGGAAACCTCCACATGGCAAGGGAATCTATCGATTTTATTGCTAAACAGGAAGATTACATATGCCCAGTAGGAAGATTACAGATGCCCTAGGAAGATTACATGCCCAGTAGTAGGCTTGTAATTCTTTTTATAAGGGTTATAGATTTATAATCAGTGCTTTTACTACTGACTGAACTAAGATTAAAACTGCTATATCCAAATATTATAGTAAATTGGTTGCGATCTGGCTGAAATTCTGCATAAAATTTGTCAGCATCTGTCACCTTGACAACATTTACTTGATTATTTATCATCTTTTAGGTAGATCAAAAGAATCCAAATACCACCTTAGATTTTGTAACAATATTAGTTTTGTTAACATGCTTACACAATTTATTTATTTATTTTATTTTATTTTATTTTATTTTTTTTTATTTTTATTTTTTGTATGGACTATTCCATCTTCATCAATAATCTGTTTTACAAAATGATATTTAATAGCAATATGCTTTGCTGTAGTGTGATAAGCTAGATTTATAAGAAAATGAATAGCACTTAGACTATTCCAAAATACTTTCACCTTGTCCTGCATCCTTCCAAACTCACCCAGAAAACCCTTTAACCAGATTGTCCCCTTGCAAGCATGTAAGACAATTATTTATTCTACCTCTGTAGTGGATAAAACAACTGTTTTTTAAAACTTTGACATCCAACTAACAGAACATCTTACAAGAATAAAGAGATAACCTTAAATGGATCTTCTCTTGTCCAAATCACCTACAACAACATAACCACAAACTAAATCACCACAATTATAAATAATACAATAATGCTGAGCTTATTGGGTGGGTTGGTTAGCAGGTCTGGCGTCTGGCTCGTTACCAGGTCTGGATCCACTTAGCTAACATACCTTTTCTCTTCAGACATCATTTGAACGATCTTTAGACCCATTTCATTATGTCTGGGCCTGGAGCTCACCTTAGAATCATTTGAAGATTCTTATTTMTTCTTGTGCTGACCTCAGAGATTCAGGATATTTTGACCCAAACCCAAATAAAAAACAAATATGGCCCTTAAGACACAAGAGAATCTTACCTGTCTGCCCTTAACCATTCCTTACCCTTCCTTACCATTTAATGAGGGAATAATGACTTCCACATATTCTTACTTATACTCTTTCCGGGTCAGACTTATATTAGGGAAATGATCCGGGTCAGAAGGTGGCTCCAGGCCTGTCCATCCTTGGGCTGAGCCCTTTCTCATATGCATATTTCTTCCAACATTCTTCTTCCAACCATCTTCCTTGATTCCAACCATCTTCCTTGAGATGACTTGTAATGTCCACCTTGTGCTCGACTGCTTTGACATTTGGGCAAACTCCCAAACTCTAACTTAGTTGCACTAAAACTGATTCTTTCTTCACCGCCATTAATAAACGTCATCTGACTTCACACCTCGGCACTGCATACCTCAGCTTTCTTCACGTTTTCTCTGGGACTTGTCTAGCTCGACTTGGCTCTGGGTTCCTCGAGAAACCCTCGACTGGACTCCTCCTCTACTCCTCCTCTAGCACTTCACGTATCGACCCAAATGGGTAACCCACAACCAGATTCTCCTTGTCTCTCTGCGTGCAGGCACCTTCGACCGGGTCTCCCTGAGTTCTCTGCACTCAGGCACTCTCGACTCGGCCCTTCCTCAGCTCACTGCGTGCGGGTACCGTCGACTCGGCTCTTCCACAGCTCACTGCGTGCCGTTACCTTAAACTCGGCTCTTCCATAGCTCACTGCGCGTGGGTTTCTCCTCCTCACAGCTCGCCCTCCTCTTTGCAACCTCATGCCCCGTAACAGAGCTCTGATACCAATTTTTGGGCAGGGGGAGCACAAAGAACGCAACAGCGAGTTACATAAACTCAATAGTTTAACAACAAACGAAAAAACATACAACATACAGAATGTTTGTGGGAAAACCCTGACGATTTTTCAATGAAACCTTTACGGGGAAGGGAATCCATCGATTTTATTTCTAAACAAAGAAGATTACAAGATTACAGATGCTCAGGAGCCGGTTTACAATCACTTTTACAATTTTATTTCGAAAGAAAGAATATAGAAATAAACAAAGAAGATAAACATAAAGAAGATTCCAGATGCCTAGGAGCCTGTTTACAATCCCTTTTACAAATCTGTCTCTATACGCTACATAATCAGTGTTTCCACTCACTGAATTAAGATTAAAACCTTGATCTAAATGGTAAATTAGTTTAACTCAAATCAAAAATAATTTTTCAATATAGACTGCAATTAGTTTAACTCAAATCAAAAATAATTTTTCAATATAGACTGCAAGTAATTACAATATATTCATTTTACAGTATACTCATTATATGTTTAATAATCTTTCCTCACAACTATCTAAACTAAATCCAATTAACAGCATCTAATAAATCTAACACACCTACATTGAATGCTATTAATCTCCATAACATAACCCTTAATAAATTAGGTTAGGATGGATTCTATCAAACACATCCTGGAAGCTTTTGAGCGTTCTTAATAAAAAAAAATTAGGTTAAGATGGATTTAACAAACACGCCCTTAGGTTTTCAACTTTATAGCATTTAAAAGTCTGATTGTTATTACTTGAATGTTAACATGAAAATTCAATGATCTACATGACGTGGTTGCCAGGTATTTGCCACCTTATCCACTGTATATTGCTCACCGGGACAAAGATATAGTGAAGGTAAAACGGGCACCGTCGAAGAAGAAAGGGGAGGGTCATTTCTGCAAACAGGTCCAAGTACGCCATGCACATAAGAGGAGCATAGGCGTACAACTGGAGAAACTTTTGTTTCACGATTCATGCTATTTGATTATAGCTGTCATAGTCATTTGCATTACAGAAACAGCCAGCGTTTCTAACGATCCCCTCAACTATAAAATTGTGAATATTGTCTTCGAAGTTGTCAGGTATATATTTATTTTATTTTAGTTCACTGAACAGAGATTTAAGTTATGTTTGTCCTTCATGTGTCATGAGATAACTATAATAATAATAATCTATTTTTAAGGTCACGGCCAAGCCAGCACACTAAATTGGTGTATGAGACCCCTTGTTTGTGGGACAAGGGACCTCCCTCGGCAATTTAAAAAAAACAAGAAATTTGAAATCGCTAATTCCTCAACTAATTCCAAAGGAACAAGAAATTTGAACTAGTGACTTCCCCAAGTGATGATTAGGGGAGAGATCTCCGTTCAAGCTAAAGACTCATTATGCTAACCCTTGCAGCTAAATTTAGTTTAGTTGAATATGTCTTAGTATTGTTTCTTATTTGTAATCCGTACATACCTACCAAATACACAAATTCAATAGCTTCTCTCACTGAGAGAAAACTGTGATCATGAAAGTTTATGTATTCTGAACCGTTCTGGTTGTTGCAGCGCGTATGGGAATGTTGGAATTTCTATGGGCTATAGTTGTAGCCTGTTCCGGAAGCTTATTACACATTCTGAAGGGCATTGCGAAGAGGTGGCTTATAGTTTCTCTGGGAAATGGAGCTCTAAAGGGAAGGTTGTAATCATATTGGTCATGATTGTCGGTCGTCTTAAAGGAATTAAACGAAATAGCAGTCTCTTCTTAAATTCCACAGCAAAAATCCGCAGGTATATTCATAGGCAGCTGAAAATCATTAAAAAAGCCATTCCTGTATGTGCTTTACGCTTTGGAGATCATGATCACTCATGAACAAACTGAGTCATGATGTTATTAAGGGAGCAATGGATTCTCCTGCGAATGCAATGATGTCAACGGGTAATAAATTTGTGATAATTTGATAAAAGTTTTAGTAATAAGTAGAGTTCTCCTGTAATTAAAGAACATCCATAATAAAATAATGTCTTCAGACAATTTCGGCAAATTCTAAAAAACTACAAGATTTAGAATTTCCAAATGTCAAAAATACAAAACTCTCTATATTACCCTATTCCAGCAACTGAATAAGAGTTTGCTGAAAGATTAAACCATGCAGATGGATAGTATATACAGAATAACTTGTACCTTGTTGGTGACTAAACAAACAAACAAATGTGTTTTGGCATTTACAAAGTTTCTCACTGGTTTGGTTGACCATGCTTGGTATTTGATATTTTCTTTGTTTGGCCAATAAAAATTTTGATGGTTTGATGTTTCTCTTGATTTTTAAGTATTTTTTTAAATTATTAAGTCTCAATTTTTTTATTTATTTTAAGTTTTATGTAAATTTTTAAGTCCGAAATTTTTTTATTTGAGAAAGAGGGTTGGGTATTAAATAAGGCAAAGTGTCCATCATTTTATCATAACTGCTATCTATAGGTCGCAACTCTACTGCCCAAAATCATTGCAGATTATAAGGTACCTTGTCATTGGCCTCAACTCTATAGAAACTAATATGTATATATGATGCAAAAACTTCAATTCAATTGAAGAAAAGCTAAGATCCTTGCTAAGTCAGGTGCACTTAATCTCGTCTGGCATCTCAACCTATGGACGAGTAACATTCTATCTGCTCAACTTAAATATTAAAACTACATTACCTAAAGCTAAGATCCTTGCTAAGTCAGGTGCACTTAATCTCGTCTAGCATCTCAACCTATGGACGAGTAACATTCTATCTGCTCAACTTAAATATTAAAACTACATTACCTAATGTGATAGGAAACTATCCCTATATGTGCTAAATTTTTAATAAAAAGTCGAATACATCTAAAAATCAAAATCAAATGCTTCACTACACATGCTTATTTCTGTAATTTCGTACTTGTTATGCCTAGGCATACACCTATTTAAAAACGCAAGAATTAATGGGCTTTTAATCATTTATTCGATTTTTGTGGACATGATTTCATATGCTCCTAATATTCTTCGTTGTCGTAATAAATGAAGGGTTGTGATTTAAACCATTAACTTTCTTGCATGAAAAAACATGTCCATTCTTCATTAAAAAGGGTGATTCGAGTGATTAGCATAATAATGATCGATCATGTTATTAATTCCCACTTTATTTACTCATTCATTTTTACTATAGTATTTTAATGTTAGTGGGGTGAATGGCACAAGTTTAGTTTTTTACCGTTCTTGATGCATGTGCGTTAGATCTCTGGTTGGACGCGAAAACCCTTCTTTTGTAGTAAAGTTTCATCGATACAGCTTGCCCGACTTTGGGGATTATGGACACCCTATATCCCCCTTGGTGAACCATCATAGGTTTGGTTTCGGGACAAGGAGATGTTCTATTATTGTGATGTTTGTATATCTTTGTTCATTTGTGGTAGTTTTAATGCTTTCCCTACACAAGTTACCATCCAGACGAGGCCTCCTAAGGGTTTCCTCTACAAAATCATAGTACCCCGAGCCTCTCAGCCGGAAGCAAGTGGAATTGGATGTAATCCTACCGGAAGGTGAAGGTGGAGGAGTTGCTTCCACGAGGTCTTTCATATGCTTTGGAAGCATTTTTTGGCAGGTTGAGTATTTTTTGTTATTTTGTCTTTAGGATTATGGTTGTCACTATTTTGGATGCCTTTATTTTTCAATGTTTTCCTTTAAGTTTAGGGTTGTCACTATCGTATCACCTTGTCATGTCACATAGAAAAATAGTACAACCCAAAAAATCATTGTTCAAAGTTAGACATGTCGACTGACTTTGGATATTAAAGAAACATGTCAATGGGCAGAGTGAGTGTGGTTACAATGGAAATAGTTTAAGGTGAAATTGTGACAACATTTCTTATTCAATTATATTCATAAGGGTGGGTGCACGAAGTTCATCGCTGAAAAAGTGGCAAGCGGGTCAGCAGGAACAAACACTCGTAGGAACACATGCGCATTCTTAGGAACATACACACATTCTTAAACATATAGCTTTGGAAGTGAATGAACCTCCATGAGACTTGCCACGTAGGTTTAGTGGAAGGAACGCATGCACATTCCTATTGTTAAACATTTTAAAGGGATACGAGCGTAATTTATGCTCATTGTGCACAAATCACGCTCACGTTTTTACTCTCATTAAGAAAATAAAGAGGAGATAGAGAGGAGAAACAAGGGGACGATGTTTCCATAATGTCCAAGTATGTTTAATTTATCTTATTTTTAACCCAATTTAGTCATTTCCAATTTAGTCTTTCACTCCCAAGAATCTAAATTAAAAAAATAAAAAGTAATTTTGTATTTTAATTAAAAAACCAACCTAATTTACATGCCATGGATTTTAAATTGCAACATATATAATAAAATGGAACCTCGAGACAATGTAAACCGCTCAGAAGAAAACAAAGAAGATCAAATCCCCAACCCACCACATCCACCCAATGTAAACACTTAAATTGATGAGGGGTTGGTTATATTAAGAAACCTTAAGGAACAATTAAGGGACACTAGAGAGCCTAGCAGAGTCTCCTTGGCCACTTCTTTGGACATCATTGTGAAGTCCATTGCAAGTGTCCAAGGGAAATTGACCTCTATTTTCAATTATAGGGAAAGAATGTATGAGTACTATAGCACTGGTTTGGACAGAAACCAAGTCAAAGAACTGGGCATTTCAAAACAACAAATATTGTTTATTTTTAGGGATCCTAGAAATGGACAAATATTGTGATTTAAACCATTAACTTTCTTGCATGACAAAACATGTCCATTCTTCATTAAAAAGGGTGATTCGAGTGATTAGCATAATAATGATCGATCATGTTATTAATTCCCACTTTATTTACTCCTTAATTTTTACTATAGTATTTTAATGCTAGTGGGGTGAGTGGCATAAGTTTAGTTTTTTACTGTTCTTGGGGTGCCTCTGCATTAGATCTCTGGTTGGATACGAAAACCCTTCTTTTGTAGTAAAGTTTCATCTATACAGCCTGCCTGACTTTGGGGATTATGGACACCCTATATCCCTCTTGGCGAACCATCACATGTTTGGTTTCGGGACAAGGATATGTTCTATTATTGTGATGTTTGTATATCTTTGTTCATTTCTGGTAATTTTAATGCTTTCCCTACACAATTTACCATCCAAACGAGGCCTCCTAAGGGTTTCCTCTTGTTGTGGGTGGGAAATCCCTCCTACGGACTAGCACTAAGGATTTTATCATGCATGCAAAAATGACCTAAAGATTCTTACTTTTTACCATCATCCCATGCCTAAACCCCATTACTCATATGTAAATACAAGGCTCAAGAGATTAAGTTGACATACCTTATTTTTTGTGTTTTGATGTCAATCCCTTTTCACGCTTGGTCATTCTTTGACTGCAACTTTCCTCACAATGCTGACCTACATTCACTAAAGAAAAACAAAGAAATCCACATGCATTTGATCTACGAACTAATAGGTAGAGATTTAATCAATCATACAATCAATATTCCAATAATGACAATCTCATATGGCGGGACGGGAAAAAAAATTCTTTTATTAACTTCACAACGATACCTTACAATGAAAAAGTCAGCCACTGCTCCTCGATCCTGGTCCTGGGCTCTTCTTCCACTGTCTTCCAACTACTTTTCTCTATACTTCTCTTTGCACAAGGATGGCTAAAGGTTGGGACAAAGGGAATTCTTAATCGGGTATAGTTCCTTCACTATGATTCTCCTCCTTTCAAATGGGACCCTTAACCCTTCTTTTGTAGTCTAGAAGAAGCTAGGTATTTGGTCGAGTGAATGACCATGCATGGCCGAAAGGTTTAGTTAACTTACCCAAAGCTATGTGTTCCGTCAACAACTTTCCTTTTTCTGTGCTTTTGTAGGTGCATGCGGGTTGTCTTGGGTCAGCTAGCATGTACACACGTGCAGTAATGGAGCAGGGCGCGTGGGTCTTTATAAAAGGGGTTTTTAAGAAGAGGTGTTTAGCAGTGTTTTGGCAAAGAAGGAATCTGAGATGACATGATGCCAGGTAAGCATGTCTGGTGCAAATTAGGGTTATAATAGATGCCCCCTAATGTGTGAGCTTAGAAGAGCATCTGATGGTCGAAATGCATTAAAAATCTTCTCCAACGTTCCAAACAAGTGAGCCTAGGGACTAGAAATCGGGAGGTGCCTTCTGCAAAATAATAATTGTCTCACCGAGGTGGGCATACCCATGCTCAGGATGAAATAAAATCATGGCTACCAATCAAATACATTGTAGATCCATGTCATATAACTATATAAAGTGTAGCTGTGAGCAATACACAACGGAACTACATCTCGAAATCAAAAAGATATACATGTAGAGTATCCATCTTCTAGAAGCTGATGAGGCTTGATGGCTGGCGATGAGGTCTTCAGAGCTCGAGAAACAACTTCAAAATATTCAAAACTCGGATAGGAGTGTAATATGAGTGTACGACTTCACTACTCAGAGGTCTTCGACGACTCGCCAGTCATGGACTAGAGGATCTTGATGAACAGAGTGAAGGCTTCATTGATCTTGAGAAAAGAATTGATTGGACTTTTGGGATGGCCAAACATGATGGCAAGGGACAAACTGCAGAGGGGCCGACTCAGGCTTGGTAAAACTTCCCTTGAACAATAGCACGAAAACTGATGAGACTCAGGCAACAAAGCATTTGACATAATTTCACGATGCAGGAGGCAACACAAACTCTCCATATGTTTGGAAGGATAACCAAATGGAGGAGGACACAACTCTATGTAGTGAGAAAAGATTCCTAAGGTTGTATTAAATCCTCGAGTTTGACGAACAAACAAACAGATGTGCTTTATCCAAGTGCGACTCATTATGTTGCCAATACAAAGAAACTACTTTTCCCTTCCTCTTTTTGGGATATATTTGATTTTTTTGTCTTTTTCAATAATTTTGGAAAAAACATAAAAGAATGTTACGTTACAAAGGAGGAATGAGTGTCGCAAACATACAAGTTCTAGGCACAAGGAAAAGACTGATGTTCAAAGAAAGGACACTTGGGAAAAATCCCTCCTGGGACCAAAGGTGTCAAGACTGTTGTTGGGAAATAATACCCTACGGACTAACAAGCTAGAGCTGAACTTGTACACAGATCATGACCTTAAAGAAATTACTTTTAACCTATCACCCCAATACTCAAACCCCCTTTTTCACATACAATCATGGAAAAGACTTACTAACCTTTTTTATCGATGTTTGGTGTAGATCCTTCATTGTGCTTTATCCGCTTGCTTGTGCTGCTCCTTCCAAAGACAATCCTACAATCAAGACAAAATACTACGCATGCATGATATTTTCCTACCTAAGGGTTAGAGATTACGCATAAATCAAATAAAATATATATCGCTCGCGTATTGGGACGGGAAAAGTATCATTTTATTAATCTCAAGATGAATCAACTTACAATAATGATAGAGACTGGCCACCGTTCCTCGATCCTGATCCTGGGCTCCTCCTCTTCTTTGTCCTCCAACTGCTTTGCCTGAATTCTCCTTAGGCTTGAGGAAAGGCTAAAGGGTTGGGACAAATGGATTCGACAATTGGGCAGAGTTTCTTTGCTATCTTTTTCCTCCTCTAAATAGTACCCCTACCCCTTCTTTTATAGGCTAGAAGGAGCTAGGGTTTTGGACGAACTCTCGACCATGCATGGCCGGGAGTTTCAGTTAACTGACCCATAGCTTTTTGTCCCGTCGGCAACTTTTCTATTTTTGTGCTTTGTTAGGTAAACGCAGGCTGTAGTAGGCCAACCAACATTCCAACGCGTGCAGTAGTAGGCCTGCCAGCGTTCCAATGCGTGCAGTAGTAGTTTAGGGCACGTTTTACTTGATTTAAGAGTATTTTCAAGAGTTTATTCAGCATGTGTGGTGCAATTTAGGGTTATAACAGATGCCCCCTAATGTGTGAGGTCAGAAGAGAATCTAATGGCCGAAATACATTACCAATTCTTTACCAATCTTTACTGATATGCTGAATGAGTGAGCCCAGGAATCAGGAATCAGGAGGTGCCGTTTGCAAAAAATATCAAATGTCTCACCGAGGCGGGCATACCCATGCTCGGGATAAAATAGAACCATGGCTACCAATCAAATACACTGTAGATCCATGTTAAACAACTATGAAGAGTAGCCACGGATAATACACAGTGGAGCTACAACTCGAAATCAGAAAGATATACATATAAAGTATCCATCTCCCAGAAGCTGATTTGGCCTGATGGTTGTACTTCAGAGTTCGAGCACCAACTTCAAAATCTTCTAAAACTCGGGTAGGAGTGTAATATGAGTGTACGACTGCACTACCCAGAGGTCTTCGATGGCTCATTGGTTATGGACTTAATAATCTTGATGATCGGACTGAAGGCTTCAGTGATTTCGAACAAAGACTTGATTGGACATTCAAGATGGCCGGGTATGCGGACAAGAGACATATTGCAGAGGGGCCGACTCAAGCTTAGTGACAAACTTCCCTTGGATACTAGCACGACAAGTGATAAGACTCAGGCAACATATATGTTAATCATAAGTCTACGAAGCAGGAGACAACGCAAACTCTCCATATGTTTGTAAGAGTAACCAAACAGTGGAGGACACAACTCTATATAACGAGCAAAGCTTCCTAAGGTCATACTACATCCCATAGTTTGATGAATCAAACAGACATATGTGCTTTATCCAAGGGCGACTCATGATGCTGCCAATAAAGAAAATACTTTTCCCATCATCTTTTTGGGGTATATTTGATTTTTTTGTTCTTTTTGATGAAAAGAATGAAGGAATCTTACGTTACAATGGAGGAACGAGTACAACAAACATACAAGCTCAAGGCACAAGGACAAGAGTGATTTTCTAGGAAATGATACTCGGGAAAAATCCTCCAGTGGCCAAAGGTGTTAAGATGGAAAGGCAAACTGTTACTAGGCTGATGGGTAAAGGATGCAAATGCGGTTGATAGAACACACAATGGTAACATCCTTCGATGTAAGTTTAACGAGCCCAAAGAAGGTAAGCTTGGTGGTTTTTCATATTTAGAGAGTCTGAAAAAGCATAAAAGGAAACTCCATTGGGGTACCTTTTTCGAAGATAGTCTAGTCGGTTCGAAAAAGGGGTAAACTAGCACCGACCAGACGTCAATTCAAAACCATTTTAACGAGTGTGAAAAGGACAAGATCACTCGGCTATTTTTTCACTTTTAAGGAGTCTGAAAAAAGCTTAACTATGGACTCCGTCAGGAATGTTCTTCTGGACCATTTTAACGAGTGTGAAAGAATAAGGTCACTCGACGATCTTTTCAATTTTAGGGAGTCTGAAAAGAGATTAACTATGGACTCCGAGGGGGTTTCTTTTTCGTAAATTTAGTCCCTCGGGCCCGAAAAAGGAATAAAATCTTACCTGAGGATACTCTTCTAAAGAATGGACATTCAATAGAGTATTCCTTTGTTCGTACAGTTGACCATCCAGACCGAAAAAGGGGTAAACTACCGCCGGAAAGACGTGACTTCAAATTTCAGTTTAACGAGCGTGAAAGGCCACAAGATCGCTCAACAATCTTTTCATGTTTAGAGGGTCTGAAAAGGGCTTAAAAGGAGACCCGCTATGATTTGGGAGTCCGCAGGGTAAGTCAAGGAGTGAAAAAGACCCATGCAAATGAGGCTCAAACTCATATTCAAGAAAGACTATACGGACTCCTGAGCCTACAGTGTTGTTAGAAATGGCATGGACACCAGAATGCAACCAGGACCTACCTAGGGAATCCATGTTTTGGTAATCTCTACCACCAAGTTGTGACACTTCTAGAGAAAATATGATGGTTCTGTGTCACAACTGGATGGGATTGATCCTATATCATAAGAACAAAAGGCAATGAGATGCAACAGTTGGGCTGAAATCCTACCCTATATGCTCAAGTTGATTTTGGAAAAAAATTTAATGGACCGTCAACATATTTTTATTTTTTAGTTTTCGAAACTCAATAAAAATTGTCCCAATACCTGATCAAATCCATCCCATATAACTCCTGGATCACTCTAAATGGTTTTTGGTATAAAGAAACTGATAAAAGGGCCCAAAAAAGTGACAAAAAGAGGCCAAAAAGTCTATAAATAGAAGTTGGCAGCTCATTATCACCATTGCTGATTTGGAAATTGACTTTGGAGACAAAAGACCCCCTTTGCCAAAGATCGTGATTCCGGGAGCTACGGTGGACGAAACGGACTTCTGCTTGGACCAAGTAAGTACAAACTCCCTTATCTTGCAATTCAATACTTCATTTATTTCATTTAAGTGTGTTTTGGGGGGGGGTGTCGACCTCAAAGAGGTCGGCCCTAGGCAAACGTGGGCTGTTTAGGGACAGCCCGCGGGTACCCGCGACTGTCGCCTCTACAGGCCGCGGATACCCCCCGCGTGATGAAAAAATTGGTGTAAACAAGTACTGATCCCCCCTCTTTTCTTTGTTGTGTTGGCAGGATGTATGTTCAGTGGAGGGAGAGGGAGCACGAGGCTGCCAATGAGTTAGTGGCCGCAGATCCGAATGTTATGGTCGTACTGACGCAGTGTGGGTTAGTGAAATTTTTTCTGTGTTCATTTATGCACGCGCAACCAAGGCTGCTGAATGCCCTGGTTGACTATTGGCACCCTAAAGCAGAGGCTTTCATGATAGAGGGGCAAACCTTGGTGCCCACCACCGAGGATATTTATTTTTTGACTGGCCTCTCGAGGAGAGGGGAACCAATCAACTTTCAGACGTTTCCTGCGGGGCCGAGCAAAGTCTCGAAGCTGATAGAGGAGTATTTGGAGGCTGGGACCGATGAAAGATCTTCCTCGGTACCCGTTAGTAGGATTACCAGCCTCGCCCTTCAGACCATTTTATCGCTCATTGGGCGGATTACCGACTCCGTAGCCGTGCATCAGGCTTCGCGCGCACAGATGAACTGTGCCATCCAGTGCATGAATGCACAAATTTTTGATTGGATTACCACACTACTAGCGAGCATGATAGGTCAGTTGACAACTTGCAGACAACGGACACACAGGAACTTCAAGTTTGGGACCATCTTGTGTTCATTTTTCTTCGAGAGAGCTCCATGTTTTAGTCCTCGGTTGACAGTACGAGGACATCTGGCTACTTTCCCCGCAGTGTGCAGATGGGCAACGTTACTGCCGCGACATGGTGGTGGAAGGACCGTAGAGGCCTTCAATGACGACTTTTTTTCCTGGCTGTCACGGCAGATCCCAGCTATTGAGGATTACCCATATGTGGGGATCAATTTCTCCAGAGATCCAGCGATACCAGTGCCTCCTGCTGAGGAGTGAGGGGAGATGGGTAAGTCTCCACCTATCTAGTTTTTTTGTTTGCATATGTAATTTTTATGTCTTTTCGATATATATATTATGTTTTTGTACAACAGAGATTTTTATGGGTGAACGTTCATTGCATGTAGATTTGGGACCCGTGTGACCTGCTGACTATGCACGGAACAGGCGTCGCCCACGGCCAGAAGCCGCAGCTGCCGCCGCTGGAGGAGCAACAGTATCCGGGAACCTCCCAGCAGGAGAGGTCGAGATAATCCTGAGGCGGATTGAGCGGAACTTTACTGCGCTCACTCGCACACTTCCCATGGCAGAGATAGAGGATTTGCCACCCTCCTTGCAGACTCATATTGTGGGGGTACCTCGGACATGGGTCCGATTGTTTAGGCGTTTGGGCCAGGCTGTATATGATTATAACAAGGCCCATAGGCCCTGAACAGACTTTAGACTTTTATGTTCCATGAGCACTGATATGTAAATATTTTTTGAGGGCATAAGCCCCAGTGACTTGTTATTGTTCCCACTTTTTGAGGTGCTTGCGCCCATCTATGTACTCTAAGCATTTTATGATGTTTATATATGGTTTTTATTTCTTTTTTGTGTCTTATGGATTATGTGTACAAAAATGTATTAACATGTGTATGATCATGATCTTTTTATATGTGAGCAAGATGCCAATATAAAATGTGATTAGCTAGAGTATCTGTGATTTGATTTACACTCCTAGGAACATGAAAATATGTAATATAATCAAAGTTGCGTTCCAAGAGACGTACCCTAAAGAATCATCGGTGTAAAGTTGGGTCGTGCACCCGGTATATTCTGTTTAGCTACGACACAACCAGTTGAGCATCTAGATAGACCCGGAGACGAGAGATACCCAATGACAAGGCGTCACGAAGCAACTCAATAACTGCACTATACTCAACAACATTATTTGTGGTGTCACCTAAGCATATAACTCCGAAAGATAACAACTGGCCCTGTGGTGTAAAGATCACCCAAGCTGTGGAGGCAAGCCTCCGCGTGTATCAAATAGCACCATCTGCATACCCAATGAACACCTCAGATTCACTTGACATCTTCCATATTGACGAAAGATAACATCAATGACACATCCATAACACGTTTTAAAAGAAATGTAAAAAAGTGATAGTACAAAGCCTATACATATGTTACAAAAATTTACCCACAGTGACCGTGCTATGAGTAATACTTCTTGAGGTAGAGCCCATTTCTAGGCTCCGCCAAAGCATTCCCTTCAAAATCGACCACACGATAAGCGCCCTTTTTTAAAACCTCTTTAATAATGAAGGGTTTGAACCACATGGGTTTAAACTTTCCTGCCCCCAGGGGGTCCTTATCTTGGTCATAAACCAGGACAAGGTCGCCCTCATAAAAAACCCGAGGATGAACGGACCTATCATATTGACACTTGACCTTATGTTTATGAGCCTCGTTGGCCAGGGCCGCATCGCGACGCTGTTCATCAAGCTACTCAATGTGTACTAACCGTTCTTCAAGCGAAGAAGTGTCTGGCAATAACTGTACTACCAATTTCAGAGATGGAATTTGACATTCGATGGGCAAGACTGCCTCCATCCCGTAAACGAGTTGGAAAGGTGAGAAACTGGTTGCAGTCTTAACTGAGGTTCGGTAAGCCCATAATGCCGAGTATAACATCAAATGCCAATTTGACTTGGCTGAGTTGATAGTTCGATGTAGAATTGTCTTGAGAGTTTTGTTCACAGCTTCCACCTTCCCATTGGCTTGGGGATAGTAAGGTGAGGAATGTTCTTGCCTTAACCCAAGATTTGATGTTAACTCAGACATCATTTGGTTCTGAAAGTGACTGCCATGGTCAGTGAAAATCTCTCTTGGAATGCCAAATCGTGCTATAATCTGGTTGAATAAGAAGAGAGCTGCAGTCTCTCCATCATCTTTAAACGTTGGCATAGCTTCGACCCACTTAGTGAAGTAGTCGACATCTACGATGACATAGCGGTGCCCCCTTGCTGACGGGGGGTTGCATGTAGTGTAATCAATCCCCCACTTAGTGAAGGGACCAACTGTGATGACAGGAAACATGGGAGTTGGATGTGCCCTCAGCTTCCATGAGAAGATTTGGCATGGATGGCACTTCTTGATCGACTCAATACAATCTTTCATAAGTGTGTGCCAGAAGTAACCTGCTTGTAAAATATTTTGGGTTGTTGCCAACCCAGACAAGTGACCGCCACAGGCTCCTGTATGACAATCATTGAGCACTATGACGGCCTCCTCATGAGTGAGACATCAGCGCAAGATGCAGTCTATACCTCTCTGATACAATGTATCATTGAGTATGAGATAGTTCTTAGCCTGATGGCGTATCCGCCAATGCTCATCACGAGAAGCAGAGGTGGGGCACTTCAAAGTCTGGAGATAGATTAGTATATCTCCATACCAAGGGTCATAAGATTCAATCAAAAACATATCCCCCTGGATAGGCGATTCCTCAGGCACAACGTCACCTGACTTAACCGGAAGTTCTGATATAAGTTCTACGAAGACCAATGACTTTTTGGACTTGGCTGAAATGAAGTCTAAGTCAAATTCTTGGAGGATTACCATCCATCGACTGATTTTTCCGTCGATGACTCATCGTGTCAACATGTACTGAAATGGATTCACGACAACAACGACGGTGGTCTTGCGAAACAGAACATAGTGACAGAACCGTTGAACAGCATGAACTGCTGCCAATGCAAGTTTTTCGAGATGGGTATAATTAAGTTCCGGTCCTACGAGGCCTCGGCTCAAGTAATAGATCACGTATTCAGAAAACGAATCATCTTCCTGAACTAAAACCATGCCTATGGTTGACTCTGCGACAGCCAAATATAATAAGAAGTCTTTGTTATAGTTAGGTGGTCATAGCAGAGGTGCGGTAGTGAGGGCGTTTTTTAACGCGTCGAAAGAGCGTTGAGTTGCTTTGTCCCAGAAAAAGGGAACATCTTTCTTCAGTAAACGCATAAAGCCCTTGGTGATTTCAACATAGTTGGCGATGAAGCGTCGTAAGAATTTCGCCTTACCTTGAAGACTTTGAAGTTGTAAGATTGTGCGTGGGGGGGGCAACTGGATTATTTCCTCCACCTTAAGAGGATCCACCATGATCCCTGTGGTTGACACTATGAAACCTAAGAAACGTCCTGACGTAATGCAAAAGATGCACTTGTTGGGATTCAAGCGAATCCTGAAGTAGCGACAGCGTTCGAAGATTAGTCGAAGGTGCATAGGATGATCCTTTCTCTTGCGAGAGCGTGATACTAAATCATCTAGATAGGCCTCGACTATATGTTTGAGGTCGTGAAACGCAAAAGACATGGCCCGCTGGAAAGTTGCTCCAACATTCTTGAGACCAAAAGGCATCTTACGATAGGCGAATGTACCCCACGGACAAATGAATGTCGTTTTATGTTGGTCCTCAGGTTTGATTTGGATTTGATTATATCCTGAAAAACCATCCATGAATGAAAAGGATTCACAACCGACGCATTCATCAATGATCTGATCGATGAATGGGGTTGGATAGTTATCTTTTGGACATGCCTTATTCAAATCATGGAAATCAGTACATACACGAATCATGCCTTGTTTTTATCGACCGACACGGGGTTTGACACCCACTGAGTCAAATGAGTTGGGTAAATGAACCCTGCCTTGAGCAATTTCTCAACCTCAACTTTGATGGCTGCTACTTTCCTCGGATTAACTAGACAAAGTTTTTGTCGAACAGGCTTAGCATTAGGATACGTAGTGATCTCATGTTCAACTATTTTTGGATCGATGCCTGGCATTTCCTCATAAGACCAGGCAAAAACGTCACGGAATTCTTTGAAAAGATCTGTGTAAATTTGAACCTCTTCGGGGGAGAAATCCGCTCTGACGAATACATTCTCCATGACGCCAGGGTTTTGGGAGATGTTGATAGGTATAGTGGCAGCGATAGTCGCCATATTTCCCTCAGCATAAATTTCCTATGTAGCTAAGAGGTTAATGGGACATGGCTGATCTCCCGTCATGGTGATAGTGAATTCTCCGGCCTCGATTCGGCTTAACTCTGGGAGGAAATATGATCTGTGATGAAGATCTTACCAAGGTTTGTCCATACTAGTCATTGCTTTGATTACAGCTTCGTCAGAAGGCAAGACTAAGTCTAACGAATCGGTGGTAGCAAGAGAACCCTGAGCCCAGATAGGCTCAAGAAGTGGATCCAACTCTTGTACGGGAGTCGGATCAGGAGTAGCTGAAGTTTGCTGGACTAAAGAGTACGCTACTTCAGAGACCGACAAGGGCATGGACATGCCAGCATGCCCTGTCTCATCCATCGTGGCTGATGGGGAAGGAAGAATCCACGGATCCTGAAAGTAAGTCGTGCGGAATGACAAAACGTGAAAAATCTCAGCCTTGTGGTGAGTCGATATAAACTTGACATCGCCATGAGGAGGTGGGTAATCGAAAGTACCCATCAAAGATGGGCACAAACCAACTCCTACGTTAACGACACCGGCTTGAGGATTATCTATCATGGGAACTGTGGATGCCCCCAAAGCTGGGTCAGGTCTAGAGAAGGACAATTGATCAATGGTCACTATCCGGCCTTCATGTGGAAACAATAAGACTCGGAAAACTGTAGTGACCACCGCTTGCATAGCATAAGTCCAACTACAACCTAACAAGAGATTGTAGTCGAGGGGGGCATCGACTACCTCTACTTCAACGCACACAGTCTTTCCCCCTAACTGCACAGGGAAAGAAGGAATGATGCCATGTGGTCAGAAAGAATGACCATCGAACGCAGTGAGGAGAGTAGGTGATGGAGATAACTCAGGTTGACCAATGGCTTTCCAGCATGCTAACGACATAACGCAAGTCGAAGCGTCCTCGTTGACCACCGTGCTGAAGATATTCCGTGTAAACGTTTTCGTGGGATGAGCCACTACTATCTGAAACGCGACGTGGTAAGGCAAACGAGGTTTCAAGTCAGTCGTATCTAACATGATGGTACCCGGGTTACAAGTCTCAGTAGAGCCTAAAGTAGCCAACAAGGCTTTTCTCTGAGCAGGGCAACTTTGGAGGACCTCCAAAGTGGACATAGCACAAGGGGTTTGGGATAAATCTTCCACCATAGAGTAGTTATGGGCAGCCCTTGCGTTTGGATTGTGATAATCTTTCTTTAACACACCTTTTGGAATGCATGTCATCGTTTCTCCCAACGTCTTCTCAATCTGTAGAGGAAGAGATGGGAGTTTGACTTCTTTGCCCTTCTCAAAGGCGCTTGGTTTATTATAGTCATGCGCTCTAGTCATTATTAAAGCATCACCCCTAACCATATATACGTTCATGGAAGAGGAATTATTTGGGGGAGGGCAGGTTTCTTGGCTGCCCCCTTCAGCACTTGTAGAGGCTTGAGTTAAATTTTTCCCATGCTGAAAGGGATTAGTCAACACGGCTTGTTGTTGCTGTGTGACAAACTTCTGGGCCTCCGCAAGTCGATGACATAGATGGGTCGGGTGGTCTTCTGCACATAAGTTGCACGGATACCTCGCCTTCCTCTTTTCAGTGGTGCCCTCGCCAGCATTATCAGTGGGTTTCTTATCCCCCTTACCCTTCTTGTGTTGTTTTTTCTTCCCTTCAGGCTGCTGAGTGGCCTTTGGGTTAGTCGTCTGTATGGAGTGTACTTCCGACGTTTGGGTAGGAGGAGCAGCCAAAGCAATAGTCTGGCTGGCCGCTGAGTGTTGTATAGATAACTGTTACAATTGTTTTGTCAATTTCTCAGCAGGCTTGGTTTGTGCTGAACCAACTATACCATCGGCATGTGGTCCGACTCTCTGTCTGGTTTTATCCAGTATCGATCGTGGTGCATCCGACATGATGTTGTATAATAAACCAGACTGAGAATAGATAAGCTCAAACTGTTGAGCCCTCATGATGGCATCTTCTTCGAAGAAAACCCCAGAAGTTGCGACGTCTTTGGATAATTGTGGTACTAAAGACTTAAGGAACCACTCAAGCAGGAATGCTGGTGGAACTGGTACTTTGATTAGACTCTTTCGGCATCACCACTCTCGGATATGATCAGAGATATGGTCTGCTATCGTCTGTTCGAAATTGGCTAGCAACTCTGTGCCGGCATCGTATCTCACAGGTAACTGGAAATGGTTAAGGAAGGCCATCGCCAGTTCGCCAAAAGAAGAGTATCATGAACGATCAAGCTCTATGTACCATTTCGTGGCACTCCCAATAAGAGTGCGTTGAAACAATCGCAACTGAACGAAGTCATCTTTCAGTGAGTTAGATGAACACCAAAGATGGAAAGTGGTCACGTGATCACCTGGATCTTCGTTAGGCTTGGCCTCAAACTTTGGAATGTCCAAAGGCAACTTCGTTGGCATAGGAGGCCAACACAGATCGTGACAAATAGGATCATTTAACAACCGTGTCAAATTTGGAAAGTGTAATGTCGCCAAGAATGGTAGTTTGGGTTGCTGCTGATAGCCTGGGAAAAAGGGTCCTGGAGTTTGACTGGCACCAGGTTGCCAGGAAAAGTTTGGCTGCTAGCCCAGATTCTGGTAGAAACCATGGCCCTGACCAGTGTAAGGGTTTTTCATCTGTGGAGATATCATTTTCTGATTCCCCATATAGGACATAGGATGTTGGGAATTCATCATGTTTGACGGACTTTGGGAAGGATTACTCCATGCCGGTCCTGATGGGAGAGGCATAGAATTATGTCCGGGGTTCCATTGACTGTGGAAAGAATTACCCCAGAACGACATTCCAGAGGAAGGAATGGATCCTTGTCCTGAGTTCCAAGGTCCTGGTATATGTGCCCCCAGCACAGGAATAATACCCTATGCCAGAGTAGACTGTCCAAAAATGGGTGTGCCCCCATATGGGAAAGCAGTGGATGCGAAAGTGTTATTACCAAATGTCCCATTCCAAACAAACGGTGACGAACCTACCAGTTGAGTTTGCGCAGGTGTTCCTTGACTCCCAGATCCAAATGAACTCGTGTGTGCAGGATGCCTGGCGGACTGCTGATGCGGACCACCAAGCGAAGGGGACGAAGGAGAGATATGACCTCCAGCGTAAGGAAAAGCATGAAACGAGACAGGAATGCCCCCATGTTGACCTTGCAGAGGAGCGTTAGAGCTCCCTTCCCCCAGACCCAAAGTATGTAAAGTGGAGTGAGTGAGTGCAGGACTTGTTCCTGAACTAGGCATACCGTATGAAAACAGAGGGCCTGTCACACTAGGTGTGAAGGGAGGTGTGGCCACCGCGATAGATGGGGTTGGTCCACTGTGCGATGTAGTTGCGGCCGACACCGTGGTGGCCCGGACCGCCGACAAGGGAAAGTTAGGAGAAGCTTCTCCTGTGGTAGCAACTGTGATGGGAATGGAAGAATTCCTAGAGGAAGTAATAGCGTTTGTTTCCATAGCTGTGTGAGGCACTGACAGGCGTTCGTAAAATTGAATTGGCACAATAACTTGCAGCCAAGTATCAGTGGTTGAGGTTTCAACCAATCCAAGATTGGCGATCGATTCCTCCGGGAGTTGTTCGCGCTCAATGGTTGGTAACCCGGTTGCTTCGAAATACCCTTGTTGGTCTAGCTTCCGCCTCAATGGTGGTGGGGGTGGCTCCAGGATAATCGGCGGTAGGCCCAAAATCCTTCGTGACCAGCGGAGCTCGGAATCCTCCACTATGTGAGAAGATCCATGACACGCTAAGGTATTCTACACGATCAAACAGTAACACACACTAAAATAAAGCCCCTATGAGATAAATTAAGCAAACACTAACTATTATGAAGAATAGTTACAACAACTAACACTAGAGCAACTTATCGGTGCAAATGCAACTCGAATACGGAAGCACCCTCCGGGTATACTCTGCAAAGCGTGGCCCGATGTCTGTCCTAGGTACTGCGGTATACCCCCGCAGTCACCTGTGTATGTCCCTAGAAAATATTGGCAACCAGTTTGCCAGCACGCAAATAGTCACCAAGCGGGTACAGTCGATAGTCGGGTAGACCACAATGAGCAGGGTATCAAGCCCGAAACCTATCAAGGGTATAGAGAGAAAATGGTGTGGAAGACAACTGAGGACCTCGAACAGATTCGAGACCCACGAAGCTCCGTGGAAAATGCAAACGACGGAATCCATCAACAAATCCTCGATATGTGTTCTCCACTACGTTCAGTCCGGCTTTGGAGGGGTTATCTCCGCTACCTTTCCTTACGCGACCTCGTGTTTAGCCCCTGTGTTAGAGGGGGGTCCCGAATAACTTTCACGTAACTGGAATTCTACACTGCCTATGATAGACTCCAATGTTTGGTTTGAGTGGCCTTGGAGATTTTACACTCCAACCTATTCCAAGGCCCTAGTCCTGAGCTAGTGTATGAACCCTACAAACAAAAAGTCTAATATATTTTAATTAGCGTTGCTTTGGCAAGGAAGGGATATGAGTTGGCCTGATTCCAGGTAAGCATGTGTGGTGCAATTTAGGGTTATAACAAAGACACAGAGGCAAAGTGCTACAGGGCTTGCATATAAGGCGTGCTTCAGATGGTTCAGTTGAGAGAAACATGGAGCCAGCATTAGACGAAAGATGCAGGTATGCAAACACGGTTAACAAACCACACAATGGTAATGTCCTTTGATGTAAGTTTAACGAGCCCAAAGAAGGTAAGCTCGACGGTTTTTCATATTTAGAGAGTCTGAAAAAACGTAAATGGAGACTTCAATGGGGTACCTTTTTCGAAGGTAGTCTAGTCGGTTCAAAAAAGGGGTAAACTAGCACCGACAAGACATATATTCAAAACCATTTTAACGAGTGTGATAAAGATAAGATCACTCGACCATTTTTTCATTTTTAAGGAGTCTGAAAAAAGCTTAACTATGGACTCCCTCAGGAATGTTCTTCTGGACCATTTTAACGAGTTTGAAAGAATAAGGTCACTCGACGATCTTTTCAATTTTAGGGAGTCTGAAAAGAGCTTAACTATGGACTTCATGGGGGTTCCTGTTTCATACATTTAGTCTCTCAGGCCCAAAAAAGGGTTAAAATGATACCTGAGGGTACTCTTCTAGGGATCTGAGGCTCCTAGAGTATACCTTTGTTCGTATAGTTGACCTTATGGACCAAAAAAGGGGTAAACTACCGTCAAACAGACGTCACTTCAAATTTAAGTTTAACGAGTGTGAAAGGCCACAAGATAGCTCGACAATATTTTCATGTTTAGAGGGTCTAAAAAGGGCTTAAAAGAAGACCCGTTGGGGGCTACGAATCATGTATGAAACTGGTTCAGTTAGAGCCCGCTGCTAGGCTCAGACCAAGAGTCTCTTCGATAGTCAACTTGGAAAGTCTCCCAAAAGGGAAGAAAACACAAACCACGGTGTAAGTCCTCCCTCGGTATAGAAACCATAGTCATGGCTTCAAGGATAGCCTCATCTGAAGGCAATTCAAAATCTGAGAAATCACACAAACGAGGGTTGACAGTCCCAAAGGGTGAAGTAAGCTGACCATACTCCATATGATGATGGAGGTTCTGGACAGGACTGGCAGAGTCTATCAGTGAAGAATCACGATCACAAGGGCTTGAGGATCTACTAACAATGATATCAGACTCAAAATGATACTCAAGCCCACTTGGACCAAGAGGGGGAAGCAAGGGATCCCATGCCCCCATTGGATGCACCAATTGATCAATTGTTGATTCCAAGTCTCGAGAAGGAAAACATGATTGCACATGTTCTTGCTCATAAGAAATTGAACATTGAGGATAATATTCCACATAATTAACCTGTGGCAGGGTAGAGTCTACATGAACGCTAGGAACATATAAAGGGGTAGTCTGAAATAATGTCGAATTAGGATGGTGATTATCAAATTCCAGCTGGTTGATAGTGACAATGCTTCCATTGTGAGGGAAATGCATCACCTGGAAGAGCGTAGATACCACAACATTCATATCATATACATAATCACACCCGAGAAGCATATTGAAATCTAATGGGCCTTGCACCACTATAACATCAACAGGGACAGTCTTCCCACCTAACGAGATAGGTAACTGAGGAAGAACCCCCAAATATTCACTAGGATGTCTGTCAAAAGCCAAAAGTTCATGCGAAGAAGACAAAATCTCGGGAGATCCCAAGACTTTCCAAACCGAGGAGGATAAAATACTTGCATAGGCTCCTTCATCCACAATACATCAATAAATGTTTGTTGAATTAAATTCAATCATTATTTGAAAGGGTATGGAGGAAGGAAGATGAGGCTCAACAAGGTCATTCCAATCAAAGGAAACCATCCTAGGGCTTGGAGGGGGTTTGCTTGGAATAAGCGGAATGCCCCCTTGTTCTAGAAGTATTGAACCGAAAATGCTAAAAACATAGTCGGTAGACACGTCACTCCCAAAAAGAAGAGTGAGATCATTCGATGACTACATCAGCATGACCACTTTCACAAGTAATGGATGAATAGGCTGTGGGACTACATGGTCTAAAGGCACATCACTCCCCAAAAGAGGAGTGGGATCAGTCGATGACTGCATTGGCATGACCACTTTCACAACCAATGGCTGAATAGGCTGCGAGACTACATGGTCTAAAGGCACCTCACCCCCAAAAAGAGGAGTGAGATTAGTCAATGACTGCATCGGCATGACCACTTTCTCAACCAATGGTTGAATAGGCTGAGAGACTACAAGGTCTAAAGGCACCTCACCCACCAAAATAGGAGTGGTATTAGCCGATGACTGCATCAACATGACCACTTTCGCAACCCATGGTTTAATAGGCTGCGAGACTACATGGTCTAAAGGAACCAAACCCCCAAAAGAGGAGTGGGATCAACCGATGACTGCATCGACATGACCACTTTCTCAACCAATGGTTGAATAGGTTGAGAGACTAAAAGGTCTAAAGGCACCTCACCCCCCAAAAGAGGAGTGGGATCAGTCGATGACTGCATCAGCATGACCACTTTCTCAACCAATGGTTGAATAGACTATGAGGAAACCTCAAAAGACTCAGAATCATAAGAGCTTGCAGACAAGGACCATAATATTTGTACCTCTGGAATGCCAGGGCACAAATGAGTAAGGTGATCTTCCTTGCAATGCTTACAAGGGAACTTAGGCTTACGTCCTATCCATCTAGGTTTCTCAACAAAATTAATGCCCCCAGCATGACTAGCAGTGGTTGGTTGCACATCTCCAACATGACTTGCAGAGGTTAGTGATGGGTCGATAACATGACTTGCAGAGGCTACAGACCTATTACTAGTATGACTAGCAGTGACTGGACTTTTTCCCCCAGCATGACTTGCAGAGGGTGAGTGTGTGCCCCTAGAATAACTTGCATAGGCTGGGTGTTGGTCTTCAACGTGAATTGTAGAGGTTGTCGACCTATCTCCAACATGACTCGCAGAGGTTGGTGATTTCTCCTTCCTATTCTTCCTCTTTCTATTTCATTTAGAATTCTGATTACTAGTAACTATACTTTCACCAGAGGTGGGAGAAGGAGGAGGAGAAGACATTACTGACAAAGAAGCATCAACAGGCTGCCCATGACTTAAGGTGCTTAACTTAGAAGTGTCAAGAGCATTCGGGACATTTGGAATGGTACCCAACCAAACTGGTAGTCCCACATTCAACCCAGGAATGTACAAAGTGGCCATCAAAGGGACACCAATGTTTCCGAAGAAGGGAAAATCACAATAATCCCCTTGTGAAGGGGCTCCTTGGTTGGTATCATCGGGAACTTTAGCCATGAAAATATTATGCACAAGTTCTCCCTTTGCGGGATCGTTCAAGTTCGTAAAAGCCTCACGCACTGACCTTGGAAAACCAGTGGTATCAAAACAATGCCTATAAAGAGGCGGCTCCATGTTTCTAAGTGGAAGACCAAAAATTCCTCATGACCAACGGAGTGGGCAGTCTACCACCCTAGGTCAGAGACCCAAAGCCATGACTGACTAACTCACTATGGAAAACTAGGGAGCACAGAGAACACACTAAAAGCTCCTAAAGGCAAATCAAACAAACGACAAACTAGTTGGAAGAACAGTTACACCAACCAACACTAGAGCAACTTACCAGTTCAAGTGCAACTCGAAAATGGAAGCACCCTCCAGGTATACTCTACAAAGCGTGGCCCAATGTCTACCCTAGGTACTGCGGTATACCCCTGCGGTCACCTGTGTAAGTCCCTAAAATAAAGGCAACTAGGTTTCCAGCTCATGAACAATCACTAGGAGGGTACATTCGACAGTCGGGTGGACTGCAATGAGCAAGGTATCAAGCCCGAAACCTATCAAGGGTATCGAAAGAAATTGTTCCAGAAGATGACTGAGGACCTCGAACGGATTCGAGACCCATGAAGCTTCGTGGAAAATGCGATCAATGGAATCCCAAGACAAGTCCTCTATATGCGTTCCCCACTACGCTTGGTTCGACTTTGGAGGGGTTATCTCCGCTACCTTTCCGCACACGACCTTGTGTTTAGCCCCTGTGTTAGAGGGGGGTCCCGGATAATTTCCACATTACTAGACTTCTACACTCCTTAGCACATACTCGTATGTTTGTTTTATAGCCTTGAAGAGTTTCCTCTCCAACCTAAATCAATGCTCTAGCCTAATTTAGTTGATGGACCCTACAAACATAAAGTCTAGTAAATTTTAATTAGCATTCTTTTTTGTGGCTTGATTTACTCAAAAGGGTATGGTAGTGCAATTGATGGTGTTAAGACTCTTGTGAAAAATGATGAAACTTATATGAACACTGGCAAAGAATGATTATATTTCTTATTTTTTTCCTTTTGAAATGATTTTAAAATTAGAAGAAAACATAACACTATGCTAATTTCTTTTTCTTTTTCAAATAACAATTCAAAGAAAATACTAGGAAAGAAAGAGATATAACAAACTGAGTTTTTTTTTTTTATATTTTCTTCCAATCAAAGCAGAAATAACAAAATATTCTAAAATAAATTGATGAATGCACGATTCATGGCCATGAGGGGGAATTTTTTTTTTCAAAATGCAACTCATTTTTCTTAAAATTTCAAGCTAAAATAAGTTTAAAAATCTAGGAAACACAAGAAATCTTTCAATGAAAAAGCAAGCTATGCTGGAATCCAACCTAGGCTAAAACTACTATGAAAGAGACCAAGAACCCTGAGAGGTATAACTCTTGACAAGGAAAGGATGATTGCCTCTCCTTAAACCAAAAAATCTTCTCAACAGGCACGTTGCTGACAGTTCAACAACCAGTGTGTGCCTGCGAGATGTGTAAGGTCAGAGTGCATGTACATGCATGCAGACCTTATGCATGCCACGTGTACCTCTGCAACTCTTCAAAAAATGAAACGACAAGCAATCAAGCACTAGAAAATACTATTGGTATTGAAAACCAGAATCTCTTGAAGACTCAAAAACTTACTTTGACAGAAAAAGAAAAGAATTGAAGGAAAATTTCATAGAACAAAACCAATATGAGGTGAAACCTAAGCTACAAAACTGCAAAAAACAGAGACTAGAATGAGTTCCAGAAAACCCTTGAGAAGGATTACTTCTGACAGTGGAGAGGATGACTACCTCTCTAAAATAAATTTTATGAAATCATACACGCGACTGACACTTCCTCAGCTAGCATGTACACGCGGGCTGTGTAAGGGTAGGGTGTGGGTACACGCGTGCAGACCTTATACAGGCCGCGTGTACCTCTGTGGGTCTCGAAAAAAATATGCAGTCAAGAAAAGAAACAGAGATAACTAGTATGGAAAACCAAAATCCTTGTTAGCTCAGACTTTTGCGGAAACTTTAAAAACAAGTAATGAAACCAATTTTTAAAATATACCCAAAAAACAAAATATTCCCAGAAACCCTAGAGATCCCCAGTATGGTTTCCAATTCTTTTGTGGGTGGGAAATCCCTCCTACAGACTAGTACTAAGCGTTTTAGCATGCATGCATAAATGACCTAAATATTCTTACTGTTTACCATCATCCCATGCCTAAACCCCATTACTCATATGTAAATACAAGGCTCAAGAGATTAAGTTGATGTACCTTATTTTTCGTGTTTTGATTTCGATCCCTTTTCACGCTCAGTCATTCTTTGACTGCAACTCTCCTCCCAATGCTGACCTACATTCACTAAATACAAACAAATAACTCCACATGCATTTGATCTATGAACTAATAGGTTATATATTTAATCAATCATACAATCAATATTCCAATAATGACAATCTCATATGGCAGGACGGGAAAAGCAATTCTTTTATTAACTTCACAATGATACCTTACAATGATAAAGTCGGCCACTACTCCTCGATCCTGGTCCTAGGCTCTTCTTCCACCATCTTCCAACTGTTTTACTCTATACTTCTCTTTGCACAAGAATGGCTAAAGGTTGGGACAAAGGGAAATCTTAATTGAGTGTAGTTTCTTCACTATGATTCTCCTCCTTTCAAATGGGACCCCTAACCCCTCTTTTATAGACTAGAATAAGCTAGGTATTTGGTTGAGTGACCATCCATGCATGGCCGAAAGGTTTAGTTAACTTACCCAAAGCTGTGTGTTCTGTCAACAACTTTCCTTTTTCCGTGCTTTTGTAGGTACACGCAGGCTGTCTTGGGTCAGCTATCATGTGCACGTGTACAGCAATGAAGTAGGGTGCGTGGGTCTTTATAAAAGGGGTTTTTAAGAAGAGGTGCTCAACAATGTTTTGGGAAAGAAAGAATCTGAGATGGCCTAGTGCCAGGTAAGCATGTCTGGTTCAATATAGGGTTATAACACCTCTACAAAATCATAGTACCCCAAGCCTCTCAGCCAGAAGCAAGTGGACTTGGATGTAATCCTGTCAGAAGGTGAAGGTGGAGGAGTTGCTTCCACGAGGTATTTCATATGCTTTGGAAACATTTTTTGGCAGGTTGAGTATTTTTTGTTGTTTTGTCTTTAGGATTATGGTTGACACTATTTTGGACGTCGTTATTTTTCAATGTTTTTCCTTTAAGGTTAGGGTTGTCATTGTCGTATCATCTTGTCATATCACATAGAAAAATAGTACAACCCAAAAAATCATTGTTCAAAGTTAGACAGGTCGACTGACTTTGGATATTAAAGAAACCTATCAATTGGCAGAGTGAGTGTGGTTACAATGAAAATGGTTTAAGGTGAAATTGTGATAACATTTCTTATTCAATTATATTCATAAGGGTGGGTGCACGAAGTTTGTGGCTGAAAAAGTGGCAAGTGGGTCAGCAAGAACACACAGTCGTAGGAATGCATGCGCATTCTTAGGAACACACATGCATTCCTAAACCTATAGCTTTGGAAGTGAATGAACCTCCATGATACTTGCCACGTAGGTTTAGTGGTAGGAACACGTGCACATTCCTATTGTTAAACATTTTTAAAGGGATACGAGCGCAATTTGTGCTCATTGTGCACAAATCACTCTCATGTTTTTACTCTCATTGAACAAATAAAGAGGAGATAAAGAGGAGAAGCAAGGGGAGGATGTTTCCATAATGTCCAAGTATGTTTAATTTATCTTATTTTTAACCCAATTTAGTCATTTCCAATTTAGTCTTTCGCTCCCAAGAATCTAAATTAAAAAAATAAAATGTTATTTTGTATTTTAATTAAAAAACCAACCTAATTTACATGAAATGGATTTTAAATTGCAACATATATAATAAAATGGAACCTCAAGACAATGTAAACTGCTCAGACGAAAATGAAGAAGATCAAATCCCCAACCCACCACAACCACCCAATGCAAACACTTAAATTGATGAGGGGTTGGTTATATTAAGAACCCTTAAGGAACAATTAAGGGACACTAGAGAGCCTAGTAGAGTCTCCTTGGCCATTTCTTTGGACATCATTGTGAAGTCCATTACAAGTTCCCAAGGGAAATTGACCTCTATTTTCAATTATAGGGAAATAATGTATGAGTACTATAGCACTGGTTTGGATAGAAACCAAGTCAAAGAACTCTGCATTTAAAAACAAGAAATATTGTTTATTTTTAGGGATCCTAGAAATGGACAAATATTATGAATTAAACCATTAACTTTCTTGCATGACAAAACATGTCCATTCTTCACTAAAAAGGGTGATTCGAGTGATTAGCATAATAATGATCGATCATGTTATTAATTCCCACTTTATTTACTCAATTTTTACTACAGTATTTTAATTTTAGTGGGGTGAGTGGCACAAATTTAGTTTTTTACTGTTCTTGGGGTGCCTCTGCATTAGATTTCTGGTTGGACATGAAAACCCTTCTTTTGTAGTAAAGTTTAATCTATACAACCTACCTGAATTTGGGGATTATGGACACCCTATATCCCTCTTGGCGAACCATCACATGTTTGGTTTCCAGACAAGGAGATGTTCTATTATTGTGATGTTTGTATATCTTTGTTCATTTGTGGTAGTTTTAATGCTTTCCCTCCAGAATTTACCATCTAGATGAGGCCTCCTAAGGGTCTCCTCTACAAAATAATAGTACCCCGAGCCTCTCAGCCGGAAGAAAGTGGACTTGGATGTAATCATGTCGGAAGGTGAAGGTGGATGAGTTGCTTCCACGAGGTATTTCATATGCTTTGGAAACATGTTTTGGCAGGCTGAGTATTTTTTGTTGTTTTATCTTTAGGATTATGGTTGTCACTATTTTGGACACCTTTATTTTTCAATGTTTTCCTTTAAGGTTAGGGTTGTCATTGTTGTATCATCTTGTCATATCACATAGAAAAATAGTACAACCCAAAAAATCATTGTTCAAAGTTAGACAGGTCGACTGACTTTGGATATTAAAGAAACCTATCAATTGGCAGAGTGAGTGTGGTTACAATGGAAACGGTTTAAGGTGAAATTGTGACAACATTTCTTATTCAATTATATTCATAAGGGTGGGTGCACGAAGTTTGTGGCTGAAAAAGTGGCAAGCGGGTCAGCAAGAACACACAGTCATAGGAACGCATGCGCATTCTTAGGAACACACACGCATTCCTAAACCTATAGCTTTGGAAGTGAATGGACCTCCATGAGACTTGCCACGTAGGTTTAGTGGCAGGAACACGTGCACATTCCTATTGTTAAACATTTTTAAAGGGATACGAGCATAATTTGTGCTCATTGTGCACAACTCACACTCACGTTTGTACTCTCATTGAGCAAATAAAGAGGAGCTAGAGAGGAGAAACAAGGGGAGGATGTTTCCATAATGTCCAAGTATGTTTAATTTATCTTATTTTTAACCCGATTTAGTCATTTCCAATTTAGTCTTTCTTTCCCAAGAATCTAAATTAAAAAAAATAAAATGTAACTTTGTATTTTAATTAAAAAACCAACTTAATTTACATGCCATGGATTTTAAATTGCAACATATATAATAAAATGGAACCTCAAGACAATGTAAACCACTCAGTAGAAAACCAAGAAGATCAAATACCCAACCCACCACAACCACCCAATGTAAACACTTAAATTGATGAGGGGTTGGTTATATTAAGAACCCTTGAGGAACAATTAAGGGACACTAGAGAGCCTAGCAGAGTCTCCTTGGCCACTTCTTTGGACATCATTTTGAATTCCATTGCAAGTGCCCAAGGGAAATTGACGTCTATTTCTAATTATAGGGAAAGAATGTATGAGTACTATATCACTGGTTTGGATAGAAACCAGGTCAAAGAACTGGGCATTTCAAAACAACAAATATTATTTATTTTTAGGGATCCTAGAAATGGACAAGAGCTACCATTGACCAAGAAATGAATCTCCATTAACTGGTGCATCCATCCCCATATTAGTCAAAATTGGATGGATAGGTGGTATATGGTTTTTGATAAATCTCCCTACAATAACATGGAGATGCCCTTATATTTTATGAGAAAATTATGGGGTGATTTTATTTTGGATAAGCATGTCAACTACTTTGACATTAGTGACTTACAGGGGGTGGGTTGAGGATCTACAGAAGACCAAGAGCATACTAGGTGTGACCCTGTGTTAGGTCCTCTTACCCCCAGGAAAAGGAATGACCCCCCTACCCAACATCCTCTTATTGCAGAGAGCTTGCAACATGTACAACTAGCCATTTCATCATTGCCTAGTGCAACATAGTAGCTTTGTTGCACTATCTTGGCAAAAGGTGCCTGCTAGTGACATTGATAAAGGGGTTGGAGCTTCAACATGCACATGAGAGTAAAGTGAGGAGAGGGCATATGGACACAAAAATCATCCATGTCAACCTCATAGATCCCAGTGGACAACATAGCTTCATGGAGGAGGTTAGTATCTTAACCCTCTCTATGTTCTTCATCGTTATATATTTATTTTGTAATTTTTGTATTTATATCAATATTTTAATGTATGATGTTTTACAGTTATTGCGTCCGATTAGTAGACCCTCTACATCGATGGATGCATATGTTCCTAGCCCCACCACTGATGCAACAATAGAGGCATCCTTTTCATTGGGTGCACCCCACACACAGGTATGTATCACATTTGATAAATTCACCATAGTCATTTCTTTATTTTATGGCATCCTCAAATTTTTAATGTTCTCATGTTTCTACAGGATTTAGGACTAGGCGATTTCAGGGAATGTCCATTTGGGATGGAAAATTCACCTGTGTCACAGGTATCATGTGTAGATTTAAATATCGTATAATTCTCAAATTGTTTGTGTTTATGTTTTTGAATTTTACTATTTGGTACTAATAGTTCAATTTTATTAATATGTATTCAGGATGCAGAGATATTTGCTAGCTATAGTACTATTTCACTCCCTGGGCACCTGGGCATTGCTTCTGGGTTACATTTCTCCGTGCCTAGGGAGTTGCAATCACTTGTACATCCTGTGAGGGTGCATCACATCCCACCCTCAACAACAGTCTTATTGCACACATCCTCAGTGGCTTCACATGTAGGGCACCCACTCGCACCACCTGTATTCCACCCACCCCCCACCATTTCCATCAGCCCCATCGATCAAGATGGCCACAATAGAGGTTGTATTGAAGTAGGTTGTACAACCTAGTGCTCCATATTCCAGTGAATCTCCATCGAGGTCTGAGATATTCATAGTGAGATAATGCATTGATGATATTTTTTATGTTTCATGAATTTGATTTTACACATATTTGTTTAATTTTCTTGACTTGAACCTTGTAACTGATGTAGGGTGGCATTAGAGAGAGATTCAGGTCATGGAGGAGGGTAACACCCTCATGATTGACAATATCATATGCAATGAGTTTTCTTAGGTTAAATTACAAATTATCATTTTGTATGTCTATTAATTCATTAAGGAAAATAAATTATAACATTTTTTATTCTTTTTGCAGTCTCTAGAGCATCGAAGCACGCCCAAGCCTAGAACATCTCAAGGTGCTTCCTCAAGAAAGACAATAAAGATAGATTTCCAAGATGCTCTTAAGGGTGGCAAGGGTGACAGTGGTCAATGATTGACCAACTATTGCCATTTTATATCTAGGCCACTATATGGATGTTTTTTTTTATGTTAGCGAGCTTGTTGTCACTTTGTATATTGGGCATGAGTTGTCATTTTGTAAAAAATGTACAATTTAGACGATTCTGAATATATAATGCAAGTATTTATAATCACATTAGATAAAAATCAAGGGATTAATACACATAAAACTCATACACTTTGGAATTCAAATACTTTGAAATTCATATATTCATCAACATAAAATGCATAAACATTGAGATTCATAAAAAAAAATGCCATGAAATGTGTACATATTTCATGGCATGTTTTTTTATGAATCTCAATGTTTCTTCATTTTATGTTGATGAATATATGAATTTCAAAGTGTTTGAATTCCAAGTGTATGGATTTTATGTGTATTAATCCCTTGATTTTTATATAATGTGATTATAAATACTTTCATTATGCATTAAGGAATATGTTATGGTGGAAAATATTTCTAAGTGCTAAATCCATAAGCAATTAATGGTTCTCAAGTAGCATTGCTTGCTAATCAACCATGTATCTCTACATCATCGATAGATCATTCCTTCTGAATTATTTGCATGCTTGTTATGGATATCCATATTCTAACTCACAACCAACAATATGGACTACCTCTTGAATTATATCCATCTAAATCCAATGATAATCCACACTCAAATAGTGGTCACTTGAAAATATTGTGACCTAAAAAATGACATATTACAATAATTTATTATATAAATAATTTTTCTCGTTTATCTTCTACATAATTGTAAATCACTTAACAATCTCAGCTCAATGTTACGTCAAATTAACCTCCATAACTAGTACTATAATTACTCAATTACGAAGATGACATAAGCTAAAATTCAATTATGCAAGTACAGAACATTTGGACAAACCAAACACTTCATATATATTTAGAAAATGAAGTACATGCACCTACTAATATCTTCTTAGGGGTTGTTAGAAATCGGGATCTTCAAACCCTAGCGATGGAAACCATAAGATAACATTATCCAATAGCTCACTCCATTAGAGATCATCAACAAGGTACCATACAAAATGATAAGTACTTTTTGGGACCTGCATTTGTATCTATAACACCCATGTTTCCACCACCTTGTAATTAATCATTACTTACAATTACCATGCCATGGCATGTGAACAATGTAAATGTATTATTTTTTAGATTTCCAACAACTTATTGTGGGGGTGAATCCTTCAAGTACTAGCCATGATACCACTAGAGGAAAGAGTGAGGAAACTTGTAGAGAGGGTTCATCATGCCAAGATGACCCAATCCTCTTTTCTGAAATATTTGATCTGGAATAATATGCCTCATCTTGATCCCAAGGAAAAATCAACAAATGAGAAAAGGACTAGTGGTTTAATAACCAACTAACCCAATGAATGGAAACATGGAGGGCTTGGCTAAGAAGACAAAAAATTGTCAGCCTGAAGTACCACATAGTGTAGTCTTCCTGCAGTCCGAGATTGACCTGAATTCCTTTTGGCAGAAGGAATAAGATAGGTTCAAAACCTTCCTTGGGGAGAGGCGTGCAAGAGAATACAAAAATGCATCCATGAAAAGAGAGAAAGAGAGGTTGGATAACATAAGAGAGTTTTTTAGGTGAGAAGAATACCATTCACAAAAGGGGGATTGAAAAAAATATCATAGAACTCGTGGAAGAGTTATGATTTTGAACATAGAAGACCCAAAACCCAAACTAGAGAATAAGAGGGTTGGGGGCTCGATGTTGGCTTGAAATAAATCCAGTTGGGAAGGCATATGATAAACCCTATGGAGGCCCTAAGATTAGTGGGAATAAGGGAGACTTGTTTTGTTGCAAGAGAAGTGGAGGTTGGAATACCAAGGATTGTCTTTTGACTGACCTAATAGTATAGAGACCCAACCTTGGACAAATAAAGAAGGCCACGATATTGATGATGGGAAGGAATCTGACAAACCTTGAAGAGGCCTGGGCTAGGTAGAGCGTGAGGAAAAATATTCACTAAGAGTAGTGAGAAGGAGAGTGACCTTCAAGATTTTGTAGAAGACCCAAGGAAAAGAGAGAAATCCCCGGTGGTATCATGGCTTAGCATGGGGGTGGCCAGAGTGTTGAGATTAAATGCATCTAATCCTGAAGTTGGGTGGAAAGGTGAACACCCATAGTCAGTTTGGTATCTCTAACTTACAATACAGATAATTATTTCACATATTATGTGCAATTAAATTGAAATGAGTGATTGGACATATGTGATTGCGTTAGAGATGTGCATTGCATGATTAATGGTAATAATGCTTGTTTTAATTTTTAAACTAATGCATTCGGGTGATTGTAGGATGAAAAGTTTGGTGCATGCATTGAACAATTGAATATAATTTTCTTGTAATATTCTGAGACAAAGAAAGTAAACCTCTTTATGTGTTTTCTATGTATACAAGGAATTGAGGTATAGAAATAAAGGTAAATCTATAATTTGATGAAGTGATGGTTCGAAGATGGCTAGAGGAGGCCATCCAATACATGAGATTCTATGGTTTAGAGAAGCTAGGGTCTCCAAGAGACGAGGGTCCCATTAAAGGCATAAGGACCTGAGAAATATAGGTCAATAACCCAACAGGAAGAAGTTTCTTAATGTTGCAAGACTGTTAAGTCCATACATAAGTTATAGCCACAAGGTTGAATTTTATAACTCAATGTAGCCCAAATCCAACCCCTTGTTCCATGCCTTCAACTATAATGTACATGAGAGAGATTGACGTCATAATGATGTCTTGTTCCAGTTTGGATGCCAAGGTGTCATGGAAGGGGCACCTATCAACATCCAGTTGTGAACAAGGTGTCAAATTCGACATTAACCCACTCTAGGAATAAAACAGTTTTAAATGGTCGAAATCCCCAAATTTTGAAGTTGTGAAGTAACGTGGATCATAGATCTAAGGATCCTTTAGGACCCTTTTCGAGTGTTAGATCTAGTATAGTGGAAGGATAGAGTAAGAGGTACCATCAACCGACAACAAACAATCATCCCTTGTTTATGACATCTCTGGTAGCTAACCCTTCGTGGAATTATTGGGTTAAGAATTGTAAGGGACATGAAGTCGCAAAATCCTAGAGAGGAGAAATCCCGCCAATCGTTAGATTGCGGGGAAGAATTCAGGAGAGATATGAGTCATTGATATGAGGATCTGTTGGGATCCTTTCTGAAATATTCTATCTACTAGTGGAAGGAAAGTGTAAACACTTTGATGAAGTCTTAATCTAGGAAACGTAAGGTACAAGGGGTAAGAATATACTGAAGGCTGAAGGCTCGAGTACATGGCAAGGAATTGTGGAACTTCGAATCTTCGGAACTCTAGAACTACGAGAGATTTGATAATATAGGAGAGTGTGCTAAGCATCAAAGCATCGAAGCTCCAAAGTTATTTTTTTGTAGCACCCATCTCCGATTGGACGGGCCCATGTACGCCATGGTGATACAACATGACTAGAGAGTTCCATGTGGCGTTGTGGGATTAGTCACGAATTAAGTGTAGGACCCTTCTTGTCATGTATAAACTATGTGTTAGGTGCGAGTGAATGTCATCCATTAGATTTAAGGGTGGGTTGAGCTCGACCATAGATTCTGAAGAGGAAATATACTCTAGGACTTTGGGGATGTTTTCACATATGTATAGGAATGACAAATGACCAAAGGCCTCATATTTGCGAAGGCACGAGGAACATTCCCTCTAACCACTGCTCTAGGGGCCATGTCACTTCTATAGCATAATGACCTAGGCCATTAAAGTTCCAGGTTAGATAGTATGAAAGAGATGAAGCCACACGTATGCCACATGGAAAAGAGGTTGGCCATTGGCAAAAAACGTCTCGAAAACTTCAGAATGCCATAAATCTCAAACCAGAACTCCGATTTGGACAAGTTCATAGTCATTGGAAATCTGTCGGTGAGAAAAAGGCGATGGAACCCTCATTTGAGGAATTCAAGGAGTTGTAATAAAGAGGAAAAATTATATCCCCATCCCTTAAAATATCTACTTAGGGGGTAGAATGTGTGATAGAGTGGTATCAGAGAAGGAAAAAACACTTGGCCTGTTTGGGCTCACGAAAGAGTCAAATAACTTTATTTTCTTAAGAAAAATATAAGGGGGATGGAACCCGAACCTACTCTATTATCAAAGGAATATTTAAACATTATTCCTGGATGATGAATGTTTAGTTATGTTTGTATATGCTTAAGTGCATGGATTTAATGCATTGTAAGGTTCCTTGATACGAAGACTGATATTAAGACCAAATATACATAAAAGAATTATATTAAATGTGCAAGTGGTGCACATGTATGATGTATGCGTATATGCATACTAAAGTCTTGATGTGAATTCTTGAATGAGTGAAATGTGAGGCAAGAATTGCACTTGTCAAGATTGAATGAATACCATATATGCATGGTTGACTCTATTATGAAGAGTCATGAAGGTTTTGTTTTGAATGATAGCTTGAGGGGAATGTGTTCCATTCCCTCAGGAAAGGATAGTATAAATTGATGAAAGAGTAAATGAGCAAGTTTGTTTCGTTGTCATGATAAAAATAAACTTGTTTTGGCCTTAAAGGCTAGGAGTAAATGGTCATGAACAATCATGAACCAACTAAATTTCATTTGATATATAAATAAAATTTGTAATTATTCCTATAGTAGACACACAATATGTTGAATCATGTAGTAAGAGCACTGTGCATGACATCACAATGGGATAATGTGCATATGTAATTTAGAATGCATCATAAGAATGCAGGTTTATCTTCCCTGTGGAATATTGGTAAACAACTGAAATGGTAAAGTTGAAGTTGAATCAAGGTTGAGGCCATCATAAATAGTGATGGATATGAAATAAGGAAGTTTCATAATGAAGGAGTTCCATGTGGAGGAACTGTGTAAAGGCTATGTCAGGAGAACCGAGTCCCAACCTTAATAACTATTGAGAGTTGGGAAGTGGGTTGTGAGCCTTTATATATAAGAATCCTGGAACATTTTAAAACATAATGCATGAATGGAAGACTAAAAAATGAACATTGACCATTCTCATAACTAAATGGTAATGTGCAAAATGCACAGGTTCATAATTCATTGTGAAAAAAAATCTTGTTGTTTTAACATGTTGATCCATGTGGATATTGGTGGCCACCCACCTATTCCAACGGGCTCCTCTTGACAAATTTTAGTTCAACACATTTCTCTGTAATGATGACATTTTTTTGTAATTGTGGTTTTTTCACTTCCAAGGATATCCTGAAGCCCTACACATCATCTAGGTAGATATTGGTAGCCGACCACCAATCCCAACTGGATTATTTTGGAATTTTTCATGTCAGCACATCTTTTTGTACTTCCAAGGCCGTTTTGGGGCCCTAAATAGTTTTGTTTTTGGATTTTCATAGTCAAATTGCAGACAGAGTCAAATTTTGATGGAATAATGTGTATTTATCAAAAATACCTTTCCAACAAGCTATCACACACCTAAAATGGAGGTTGTATGCAAAAGTTACGGCCCTGGGAAGTTGAGGTACCAACTTACTCATTAGGGCCCACATGACTGTTTGACAACACATGTATTCGAATAGAGGACAAACAACTTCAGTAACCAATCAAACAACTAGATCAAAGATCAACACACCGATATTTTTACGTGGTAAAACGCCTATGGGGAAACATCCACGGTCCCAACCAACTTGGCCACTTGGAGCAGTTTATTAATGCAAAAGAAAAAGCTTACAGAGAGATTTTACAAGATATTTTCTTACAATCGATCATTGGCAAATGACCCTCCATGTTCTTTAAATAAATATCATGGACCAATTAGGTGTTAAGCCATGGATCAATGGTCGTTAAGATCTAGGAGAGTATGAACCGTCAGATCAATCTATGTCAGGAACATATCATGACTGTCGGATTTCCTAACTACAAATGCATACTAATGCATACTAAAGAAACACACTAAGAAACACACTTTTACCTAACGACGCATTAGACCAAGTAGATCTTAACTAACTCCTAAGTGTCTAAATATCCTAACATCCCCCCTTAATAACAACTTGAGATAGGATTGAATGATTTAAAATGTTGACACAATAGGAGAAGGAAGGAGGCATTAGATCCTATCCCCCCTTAATAACAACTTCCTAAACTCTTAACATAGATTGAATTTTGGAAAACTTCGCTTTTGTAAGAGACTTTGTGAAAATGTCTGCAACTTGATCTTCTGTAGGGAAAAAGAGAACTTCAATAACTTGATCATGAATGAGCTTTGTGATGAAGTGCATGTGTAGCTTGATGTGCTTGTTGCACTGATGTTGAATTGGGTCTTTGGCGAGCTTGATGGCACTCTGATTGTTACACAAAAGGCTGGTCAAATTTTGTTTCTCGAATCCAAACTATGAAAGGATCTGCCGAAGCCACAAGTCTTCCTAACTTGCATTTATCGTTGCTTGGTACTCAGGTTGTGCTGAATAAAGTGCAATAGCATGTTGTTTCTTACAGGCCCAAGTGACAGGTCTTGAACTAAGGATGAAAACATAAATTGCAGTAGACTTTCGATCATCATGGTCATCGACCCAATATGAATCAATGAAACCAACCAATAAAGGAGTCCCCCCTGAACTGTAATGTATCATGAACTGAACTATACCACGAACATAGCGAAGTATCATTTTATCTTCTTTCAAATGTCTTTCATGGGCTATTTTCATATATCGGGAAACAAGACCAATCAAAAAGGAAATATCAAGACAAGTATGAGTCAAGTATAAGAGGCTACCAACTAACTGACGGTACAGGGTGGCATCAACTTCAGGAGAAGTACAAGTGGCAACAAGCTCAACTCTAGATTGGAAGGGAGAAGGGGTTGGTTTACGGTCATCCATGTGAAAGAGACGAAGAATGTCACAAGCATACTTATACTGGGAAAGAAAGATTCCTTCATTGATTTGCAAAACTTGGAGGCCAAGGAAATAGTGCGAAAAGCCTAAGTATGTCATTTAAAAATTCTCCTTAAGGCTAGTTTTCACATGGTTTAAAAGTTTTGAGTCACTACCAGTGACGATAAGGTCATCCACATAAAGGACAAAGATTAAGAGATGGATTCCTACTTTCTTGGTATATACATTAGGATCAGAATAACATCTAGAGAATCTGGTGTCAATAAGAAAGTTGTCCATTTTGGCATACCAAGCTCGGGGAGCTTGCTTAAGACCATAAAGATATTTCTTAAGGAAAAAAACAAGGCTAGAGTCATTTTGGACATAGCCAGGAGGTTGTTCCATGTATATTTCTTCTTGCAAATCTCCATGCAAGAAGGAAGATTTAACATCCATCTGATGGACCTCTCATTTATGTCAGGCATCAAGGGAAAGAACAAGGTGGATGAAATTCATTTTGGCTACAGGGGCACAGGTTTCATTATAGTCAATTCCTTCAACTTGGGAAAATCCTTTGGAAACTAACCAAGCATTTTGTCTTTCAACACTTCCATCTGATGCATACTTAGTTTTGTATACCCACTTACATTTGACAAGTTGTCTTCCTTCTGGAAGAGGTACACGATCTCAAGTATCATTTTCCATTAAAGAACGATATTCTTCATTCATTATTGTATCCCAATCTGGATGACTTGAAGCTTCTGCAAATGTCTCTGGATCATGAGTCTCTGAAACTTGAGACAAAAGAGAAGAGGATCGTTCGAACTATGAACATGTTTGGCACTGATCTGAATGATCACCGACAAGACCACCAATTACTTCTCATGTTGAATGGACCCATCTAGGAAGTGGCAGAATTGGTGTTGGTTCAGGTTCAAAGGACTCATCTGGAGGAAGGTGAGCATGTGGAGGTAGATTTTCATCCTCACAATCATCATCTGAAGAAGAAACCATAATAGGAAAATAATAATGCACAAACTTCGAAGATGGTGCGCAGGCCGAAGAAGGCGCAATCTCTGAATTAGGATCATAGGCCAAGAGATTTTCAACAAACTTAACATCTCTTTTAATAATAATTTCATTACAATGTGGTTGAAGAAGTCTAGAACCTTTGACATCTTCAGAATAACAAACAAATATACACTTCCCACTTTTAGGATGCAATGCTTTCCTTTTATCATCAGGAATGTGAGCCCATGCTATACTTCCAAATACACAGAAGTGACTTACATCTGGTTTAATTTTAGTCCAAGTTTCTTCCAGTGTTATATTTTTAAGAGCCTTTGTGGGAGTGTGATTGACTATGTAATTTGCACAGTTGATTTATTCTTCCCGATACTTTAGAATTAATCCCTTAGATTGGATCATACAATTAGACATTTCTTTTAATGTGCGGTTCTTTATCTCATCAACACCATTTTGTTGTGGTGTATATGGAGCAATGTGTTTCATTTGGATGCCCTTTGTAGTGGAGTAACTTGTAAAATTATTGTTCACATATTCGCCTCCATTACCTGTTCTTAATTTTTGAATTTTATGTCCATATTGTTTTTCTACAAGGGCCTTGTAGGCCAAAAAATTATCAAAAACTTCTCTCTTGAGTTTTAAGAAGTAAGCCCAACTACGTCTAGAAAAATCATCAATGAAAGTAAAGAAATACTTGCACCCAAAAAAAGAAGGAGAAGAAAGTGGACCACACAAATCACTGTCAACAAGCTGCAAAGCGCTCGAGGTGTACCAAGAGGCACGTTTTTCAAAATTGTCCCAATGATATTTATCGAGAACACAATTGAAACAAACACCATCTTTGCATGAAACAGGAGGAAGATCAGTCACCATCTGTTGATTACATAGTTGCTGCAATGAGCGATAGTTTATATGACCAAACCGCTCATGCCAAAGTTTTCTCAAGTCATCTCTATGAGCAACAAAAACTGATGAAAAAGATGATGACCCAAAGTTATCAAACTTATACAACCTGGTAATATCATCAACAATTCCAGTTGCAATAACATGCTTAGGATCTTTTAGAACCTTGATTACAACTTGGTGAGGTGAAAACTCTACAGTTTTACCTTCACCTTAATGAGTGATTTGATATATTGATAGAAGGTTACAAGAAAGACTTGGAACACATAATACATCATTGAAATGACCATTATCTACTTGATTTGTTCCATATCCTACAACAGTAAGAGATATATCATCACCAAAAAATATTTTATTGGTGTTACATTCATTTAGAGCAGAAAATATGTCTTTATCCTTAGCCATATGATAAGATGCTCCAGAATCAATAAGCCACTCACCAGAAGAAGAAGTAGAAGTTGTATTGAAGGAGAAACCAAAAGCAAAAAGTGCATGTCCATGAGAAGAAGAAGAAGAAGTAGAATCAATATTGATGTTGTTCTTCTTCATCGTTTCTTCTAAAGCTGCCATCTTCTTGAAACATTTGGACTCAACATGACCATGTTTATCACAAAAGATGCAATGTTTGTCAGTCTTCTTATTTTTATATTTTTCTCCTTTGTCACCATTAGGAGCTGAAGTTGTTTGAGAGGGTTTGGGAGTCTTATGTTGATTGTTGTTGTATCGAGGATGTTTCTTCTTGGGATACTTGGGTTTATATTTCTACCGGGAAACTAAGGCTTTGTTGGAGGTACCTGTAGTGTTGATCACTCCAAGTTGTAAAAGCTTATCTTCCTCTCTAATTAGAGCAACACAAAAGGAATCAAGAGTGGGTTTCTTATAAGCTTTCTCTAGAGCCTCCCTCATGGCATAAAAGGTAGATACAAACACATAATATGCACTACCTATCTTATAAAGAATAAGATAGATGCAACGCTCTTCCTCCATTTTTATCTCACATTTTTCACATAAAATTATGAGTGTTTTAAACTTAGATAGATGGTATCCAAGGCAATAAAAATCACTTGGAATTAAGGTCAGTACTTTATTTTCTAATTGTTTGTCTCGAATAATATTGAGTTTACCAAACACAGATTCAATCTTTTCCCAATCTTCTTTGGGGTCGTCAATTTCTTTAAGGTGGAACCTTAAATCAGGAAAGATGGGCATTGTGATTAGTCCACGTGCTTCGTCACTCCTATTATCCCATTTTTATTTCTTATCATCATCAGTGGGTTCTTTTTCCTTTCCCAAGGTAATCCGGTACAAGATTTTACTTCTTAATAACTCTTCCATATGAGATTTACATTGGAAGTAGTTGTTGCTATTAAGCAAAAGATTACTGTAAGAAGCCATATCAAATCTGTAGATAATATGGATTTAAAAAATGAAACTAATGATCTAGATGGAAATATCTCAAAAAATTATGTGGTTTTAAAAAGAAACGACACTAAAAATGAACTTTGGATGTGAAAGTTATGCCCTTTTTAAAAACGACATAATCGTTAACCAAAGGACCATGTGGTCATGTAAGTTGCTTTATGAAGTGACCCACTTTTATAAAGAGAAGTGGGGATAACTTTTACAATGAAGTTAATTAATAAAAGAAAAGATGCATACAAAATAAATAACTCTAAAATAAAATATTAAAGCTACTTATAGTGATTCACTTTTATACTTGAAGTGAAATACACTTTACAATTTGAGCATGATTTTTTTTTCAAAAAAAAGAAACAAAAGAGAGACTTGAACTCAAGACCTCTTACTTAATAAGGCAAATTTTAACTAAATGGTCTAGAAAAACATATTGTATTGTTTGGAAAGAGGATTGGGGGTATTTTGTTTTTGTTGTTGTTGTTGTTGTGGAAGACGGCCTTGGAGAGCATGCTAAAAAAAACTCTTTTCACACAAGAATTTTTTTTTTCTCTGGATAATCATTGTTTTGCCCAGACTGAGACTCAACATTATATTTGAGCGGGACGGGGGCTACAATCCTTCTCTTTGACCACAAAATCCATCTTTATCCATTAATTCTTGGGTTCTAAATCACTCAATAGGACCCCATTGATTGACCAAATCATTTCACCACTCCTTTTCATCGTTTCCTTTGAAACAAGGAGATAGAATATAGGAGTCGGAAGGGAATAGGTTTGAGACGTCCACCTACCTCCATATGCTGGCCATATACTGCTTAGATTTGGACTACAACTTGCCTTCTCTTTGGGGGTTTAATGAGTAAAGATTTAGCTTCATTCTAAACTATGCAAATCTTGGGTCATACAAGGCTGACTGAAATGACAGTATCTTGGGAAAACATAAACCTTTTTGAGTGAGAAGAAAAGTGTTCCTAACTGAAATGAGTGATCCAGACGCAATGGAACAGTACTGTCAGCCCAGAAATTTATGTAAATGACAGAAAATGGAGATGAGGAAACTCAGCTTCACAATCTCGATCTACAACATGAGAGGGTCTTCAAATAGGCTCTGATACCATGTTCGACAACACAGTTATTCCAAAAAAGGAAGAAAACCTTCAATAACCACTCACAGAACTAGATCAAAGATCAACACATCGATTTTTTGATGTGGTAAAACCCCTATGGGGAAGCATCCACGGTCCCAACCAACGCGATCACTTGGTACAATTTATTAATGAAAAAGAAACAGATTACAAAGAGATTTTACTAGAGCGTTTCTCATAATCGATCATCAGAAAATGAACCTCCATGCTCTTTAAATAAATATCATGGACCAATCGGGTGTTAACCCACAAATCAATGGTCATTAAGATCGAGGAGAGTATGAATTGTCGGATCACTCTATGTCGGGAACATATCGTGACCATCGGATTTCCTAACTACAAATGAATACTAAAGAAACACACTAATAAACACATTTTTACCTAACGACAAATTATACCAAGTAGATATTAACTAACTCCTAAGTGTCTAAATATCCTAACAATTACTTTTGGCGTTTCAACTCCTAGGGTTATATTTTTGGATGTCTAGGATTTTGGAATTCATGAGTAATGTTAAAAAGGCCTTTGGAGCCTCATTGTAATCATTATGCTCAGACGGATGCACGTAGCATCCACATCTCTTCTCAGAGATAGATACCACCATTCGAGAAACTTGTTTTCATTTCTGCATTTTTACAATTTCATCTTATTTTATTTATTCACTAGAAGTTATTGTTCACTGGATATCTATTGTTGTTCTTCGTATCTCTATGTTACTGTATTCATTATGTTATTCATTTTGTTTCGCTTATAAATCTAGATCAGTGGTATCAGAGTGGTCTTCTCTTCATTTATTTTTCTTTGTGCATGTCCCCGACAAGATCTGGGTACAAGAAGTTGGGACTTGAACCAGTCGATCCTTTGCAAGATCGGTCACACCGAGCCTGACAACAACTCATAGGGGATGAGAATAAAGATGATGGAGAAGGAGATCCTTTTAAATTGGTGCTCGAGGAATCCCTTGCACGACAAAGGAACAAAATCATGGACAATTTTGCACAGATCCTTCGACAGCTTCCCACAAGAGATGCATCATCATTAAGAGACCATGAAACCCCCTTCAAGGTACAAATAAATTTTGATATTCCATTACTTAAAGGACCAATATATGCGAATGTTGTAGATAAATGGTTCAATCTGCTCGAAGGGTATTTTTCATTCCATAATTTTTTTGATAGGAAAAAAAAATACTTTTGCACTCCTCAAGGTCGTTGCCCATGTTAAGGACTGGTGGGATACTTAATCTGAGAAAAGGGCCATAGAGGAATCTGCAATATTTTTGGTCACCCCCTGTTGGCGCAAGCTAATTTTGGGAAAAATTGAAAACGTTTTGAAGGAATTAAAGAAGTGTCGGGAAACAGCGGAGCACATCGAGAACAAAGGAAAAACGGCGCCGGAAAAAGAGGAAAAAGAAACGCGAGAAAAGAAATTACAAAGTGGACAAACTGCTATGGAGCCATTGGACAGTGGAAAAGTGCAGACTTGGAGAAATGGTTGGATTGAGGACCAACTGAGATTAATTCAAGGATAAAGTGGATAAACCTAATCCTCTTAGGGTTAGGTTTTTTTTAAGGGCTTTGTCCCAGTTTTGTATAAGTAGAATGTATTAGGACCATGAGGAGGTTAGTTGGTATCGTAGACATATTTATTGTTGAGATTGTATTAGGTCTTTTTGGGTTGAGTAAAATATCTTTCTTAGAGAATTTAGTGATTTGTGGAGATCAAATGTAATGGTAGAAGAATTGTACAGTGCGCAACATTGGATTTGTAGAGAATATGAATAAAGAGGCCAATAGAAAAATATTTGTGGACGTAGCCCTAGTGGGGGTGAACCATGGTATATATGTGTTTTATGTGATTGTATGCAGTGTCCATGATTGCATTTTATTTAATGATTTTTCATGATGAATATGTTATATGATAAAGGAATGAACACTACATAGTAAGAAAAAGCTAATGGAATCTATAGGATAACACTAAATAAATGAATGTTATAGCTAATGTTTAGATCAGAATGTTGTGTTGCAATAGGTAAATGCTTGTCAGTGAACATGTGCAATTATGATGGTTAATGAATTCCTATTAATATAGTTGTGATAGTGGTCTAGAGTGAGATCTAATGAGGATTTCAAGGTTAACAATGAGTAGGTGAAATGTCTCTGAGAGAAACACATCCCATCCCTGAGTTGCAGACATATGAATCCTGCAGCCACCCATAGAATCCATCTTGGGTGAGACTGCAAAGTGCACTTTGTTCACTGTGTTTTCTTATGGTATTGAGAAGGGCCGATGGTCGAAGGGGGTTTTGGTAATATTGTAGTCAAAACCTGGGTTATCCCATAGTAAACCCAACAATAGTTCCATTGTTAGTTGGAACTCAGAAGATTAGACTGGGAGGAATGTATCATGTAGTATAGTGTGAGGGATTAAGAAAGGGAATGTTTTTAGGTTGGACCTCCATGAATTGGGATACTGAAATATGGTTGACAGTTCAGGAACTAGAGATTTCCCATAAAGATAATATAAGCTCTAGGTTTAAGCGAAGACACTATTTGGAGAGATACGTATTTAGTGGAATACATGAGAGTTTATTTAGTGAATTTCCCATGCTATTACAAGGGTGGATAACATGGTTGAAAGATACCCATCCTAAAAATAGGGTTAGATTAATAGATCAGTGGATCCAACTAGTAACTTAATATGTACTCTATGATGTTTATAAGCTTTAGTGTCGTGCAGGGATACGACAAAAATTAAGCAAAACATTTCTATCAACATAAGCCTAAAGTAAGAACCTAAAAAAAAATAATTCATTTTTAATCCAGAGCCGGGTAACCCCTTGTTCCTACGTCACTTGTTGTTTGGGCCATAGTTGTCACTTTTTTCGAAGGAACCAAAGAATGGTTGAGAAGAGCAGATATCAGAGAGTCCATCCGTTCTTCGCATCAATATCTGAGATTCATCCTAAACATTAAATATTCCATGTTGTGTCGGACATCGAAAACCAAACTCTACAAATTTTCCAATTCTACCAAGAGTCGTGAGAAGTCACCAAAAGCATAGAAAAAGGGCGGAGGGGGCTGAGAGGGGGTCTTCACCGAGGGGAGGGAAGTGGAAATAAGAATTTAATCCATGAGAGGAGTGGTGGGAGGGATGGATGGATGAGAGGTAGTGGGCATATCTGGGAAGATGCTAGGATCAAAGCCCAGAGAATTCCCATGAATCTCAAATCATTCCAATCAACAAGCCCCGGGAGAATACAGAGGAGCGCGACTATGTTGACCTTAGGAGGATGAAGGATAGAGTTCAGGAATACCAGAGGTGAATGTAGGGGAGGGGGAAAATATGGGAAATGGTTGTGGCTAGCCAAGAATGCAAAGGACCTTTCTCCCAAAAGCTTGGTACCAGGTTAGACCATGTTTCAGATTTATGCATTGACAGGGCATATCTAGGTTAGGGAGGAGGCATAGGATGACTGAAAGAGAATAAAATAGGATTCGATAGGGAAATATGGGTTAAGGAAATTTGCAGGTAAAATTCCCACCAAAGGAACTAGAGTCTAGAACAAAATGGAGAAAAAGAAGCATTGAAGTAGTATGAAGAAACCATCGTAGGTGACAAGATATAATTTATGCACAAGCCATCTCCATAAATGTGACATGAGAGATGGGACATTGAAGAAGCTGGAGAGGGCACTCACTAGAGGAAATGAAGCGCAAGATTAATGCATCTCATTAAAATGTTGTGGATGACAGCCGAAGAGTGGGGCATGTGGCCTTCCAGAGCCAACTGCTAGCTAACCTCCCACGTATCTTCTTTCAGACTAATGCCACCCCATTAGAGGAGTTATTTGTGTTGAGTTCCTATGCAATTCATTCCTTGACTATAGGGTGATTCAGGTGCATGGAGGGGTCACAATCGAGGTCACTCCCATCCACCTTCACATCGAAGTTAGCCATCTTGTTCGCTATTTGGTTTTCCCTTCTTATGACATGGGAAGGAATGAGAGAAAAGTGAGGTTGCATAAGGGAATATATATCTATCAGGACACTTGTAAGACATCAACTAGGGGATACTATGTCCTGATATGCACCATTAAGGATGCAAGAAAATAGATTTATGATTATCTAAGAGTCCCCCTCCATGATTAATTTATTAAGACTTTGATTCTGAGCATAATGTAAGCCTTGAATCAATACCCATAGTTCAGACACATTATTGGTATTGTTCCCATTGTTGCCTGATAGAACATGTAAGATGTCACCTTTGCAGTTGTGAAAAACGGTTCCAAATCCAACCAGTCCTAGGTTTCCCTTATATTCTCTGTCAAAGTTGAGCTTGATGAAACCTGGCGGAGCGGGTTTCCATCTTGGTGAACTTATTGGGGACAAAGGCTTAAGAATTGGAGTGGGGGGAGGAGATTCAAGGTCGAGTTTCCAACTAGTGAGGATACATTGTTCATGAGGGGGGAAAATCAGGTCCTCCTCTTTCCAGGCTTGCATGTTGATAATTTATTGTATGTTGTTCTGGATTTTTATCCATACTGCTCTCCATTCTAAGTGAGAGGATTTGAAGATGCAACAATTATGTTCTTTCCATAGATGCCATAGAATGAAACCTGGGAGTATTTTCCTGACACGATTGAGAATGGTAGAGAGATAAGTTGAGTCACTCCATCCCTCAATGGTGTCTCTAAGATTGGTGCATTGTCGATCATAGGTGTGCATCATCACTGCATAGTGGTCCCAAACCTGAGAGATGAAGGACCAAATATTAAGGAGGTCGTTTTGAGTCTCAATCTCGTTGCAACAGAGTGGACACATGGAAGGTCCCACAAAGACCCATTTTAAAATATTGTCCCAAGTGAGATTGCTCTGATTAACCACTATCCAAAGAAAGCTATTTATCCTATGCCAAAGTCTTGACCCCCATTTTTTTTTCCAAACAAGATATTTTGGGAGCAAGTTATGGGAATATTTGAGGTTGTATGCTTCTATGATATTGAAGTCGTCACTCATTCAGTGACCCCACCTAAGGATGTCCATTCCTTGCCTTATTTGAATTTTTATTTCTTTTACTTTATCGAGCTAGGGATAAATATCCACTTGTGGGGGAATGCTGAGATCAACTTGAGAGGATTTACATATGTGCTAGGTTTCTCCTGGATCATCGATTTGCTAATAGTTTGCTATCAATACAAGTATTTCTTGAAGCATAGGGCCTTGGAAGTCAGTTGTGATAGGATCATGGGATAGGATACACATTTGTTTCTAGAAATAATTAAAAAATGAGGCAATGTGTTTGTCTCGTACTTCCCATAAATCATGGTCCACTATGAGTGCATTATTCTTCTTTGCAACACTCCAAATTAGGGACCTGAGTCCTTGCTAATTCCATTGTATAGGATTTTCCTTCGAAGTATTAGGGGATTACTTTTGTCTCTAGAGGCGAGACCAGAGATATGTGGGGTTATTTATCCATCACCACTAGATATTGGCACTTAGGAATTTGTTAAGAGTTGTTGGGTCTCAGAGTCCCAACCCCCTCGAAGACTCAGGTTTGTACAATTTTTCCCCGCTAATCAAGGCCCATTTTCATCCTTCTTTTGTGCCCTACCAAAGAAATGTTATTTGAATTTTTTTTATAGTCATAAGAACGAACGCAAGAGCTGTAAGGGAATAGAAGGAATAGATAGGAATATCTTGAACTACAAATTGCATGAGGATGAGACAACCCGGGAGATTCAAGGAGAGGAGGTTCCAGGAGGATAGTCTCTTCCCTGGTTTGGAAAGGAGAACCTCCCAGGAGGTGTTCGACTGGGATTTATCAATAAGAGGAATACCAATATATTTGGATGGAAGGGAGCTTCGGCTGAAACCCAAGAGATGGGTAATGTGAAGATGAACAGGAGGGGGGTTGTTAAAAAATAATATTTGTGATTTTTCCTTGTTGATATCCATGCCTGAGGCTTCACATAACGTTTGGAGAATATCTCATATATAGAGGGATTCATGGACTATGGGGAAACCCATCATCAATGTATCGTCGACGAACTGGCTATGTGATATAGGGGAGATATACCATGGAGGGGAATCCCCATTAGGGAATTATCAGCTATGGAAACTTTGATGGGACGTCTGAGTCCTTTAGCCATACTAGTGAAGAGGAAAGGAGAGAGAGTGTCTCCTTGACGAATGTCACTTGAGGGTGAGAAATACCATGAAGGGAAACCATTAGCAAAGATGGAAAACAAGGCTGAAGAAGTGAGGTTCATGATCCATCTAACCAAAATAGGACCAAAACCAAAATCAAGAAGGGTGTATCTCACGTTATCCAAGATAAGTTTGTCGAAATATTTTGAGAGATATAAATTTAAGAGAATACCTGGAGTGCTTGTGATTTTTAAGGACTGAATTACTTCATGGGCCATAATTACACTATCTAGGATCTGCCTGCCTTCAACATAACCAGATGTTCATGAGAGATAATGAAAGGAAGCAAGGTTTTCAGTCAATAGGGAATTACCTTTATGAGTAGCTTGTAGATTATGTTGCAAAGAGAAATGGGCCTTAACTGATTGGAGTGTGTCACATTTTCCTACTTTGGGATTAAGGTGAGAAATGTTGCATTGAGGGTCAGAATCACCTATCCCGACCGTCTGGAGTCCTCGATGATTTCCAAAACCTCCTCATGTATCATGTGCCAGTAGTTGTGAAAGGAGTCGGTCATGAAACCAGTGGGGCCAGGGGATTTTCCAGCAGGAATTTCATGAATTTATTGATCCACTTCTTCCAACGTGATTGGACACATCAGGGATTCATTTTGTTAACTGGTAATGAAAGAAGGAATATGTTGAATGATGTGGTCAATGGTAGGTTTTGTTTCCCCAGGGGGTTTTGAAAGGATCTTCTTGTAATAAGTGATGAGTTCTTCCTCAATATATTCATGATTTTGGAGGTCCTAAACTTGCTCATATGTTATATGGTAAATTCGATTGATATGTCTGTGCTAGAGCATAGACCGATGGAAAAATTTCTTGTTTCCTTCCCCCTCTTTGAGACATTGAATTCATGGTTTTTGTCAGAATAAAATTTCTTCCCATGAACGATGCTCCTCAATATTTTTGATAAGGTTGGCTTCCTTCTCTTTGAATTGCTCCATAATACCTTGGTCCCTAATTTTTTATTGGAGATATTTCATCTACCAGTCCAGTTTCCTCTTGGCATTGAAGATATTTCCAAAGGTGTATTTATTCCAGTTCTTAAGGCATTGTTTGAGGTTTTTCAATTTTCCATTGAAACTTAAACATGAGGGTACCTTAGGGGATGTCCACCTCCTTCCACCACCTTTGGATATTCTCTTGAAAATATGGGAGGGGGAGCCCAAATTTTTTGAAGAGGAAGGGATTCTTTCCCAGTGTTCCACTAATGTCCACCCAAAGATGAATGGGATAGTGGTATGAGCTTGCTACATCCAAGACAGTGGAATTCAAGTTAAACCCATCCATCATAAGAGGTTCCAAAATAAGGAATATATCTAGTCACCAAGCGACCTGCTGAGTGCCATATATTTGATTGGTACAAGTGTAAGGTCCATTTTGGGTCTCAATGTCTATTAGGCCCATATTTTCTATCATAGATTGGAATGAATGATGTCATTGTCCAGTCTTCTGATCCCCCCTTTCTTTTCTTCCAAATTACAAATAAATTTGAAGTCACCCCCAAGAATTCAATGGTGGTTCCCTATATGGTTACCTATCCACTCCAAGTTTTCTAGAAAGGGTTCCTTGTCCCATTGAGTAACATGCCCATACACATTAGTTAAAAAGACTATTTTATTCGAGCTAATGACCCGAAAGGATGCGTAGATAGACCACTTGGAGGTAAATAAATTCTCCAATAGAATAGAGTTAGGGTTCCAAGTGATGGCTAAACCTCAAGCCATTCCTGTCGCATATGTTCCCATAGCGCTTTCCTGCTTCCAACATTTCGCGAGAATTTGATTAGCTTCCTCCCCTACAAATTTTGTTCTTGTAAGAAAATAATGTTGGGTTGTTCTTCCATAACCTAATCTCGTAGAGTTTGTTATTTTCTACAATTGTTAAGTCCTATAATATTCCATGAAAGGATATTCACGATGAGGGAGGTGGAGGGAGAGGGTGAAAGTTGTCTGAGTTAGTTGAATCTGTCTTGAATTTACCATAAATTGTCCTACCTCCTGAATGAGCCGATGAGTGGGATTTCATCCTCATTTCTTTTCATCCCTAGAGGGTTTCCTTTGTTCCTTCGGTAGCCCCCTTGAATACCAAAGATAGAACTGGACATGCTAGAGATGTTAGCGAATGAGTTTAGGAAAAAATTGTGTAGTTTACGCAGCTAATCCAGGGGAATGGTATATAACTCATACTTCCTATAATATTTCTCCAAGTGAACTATATCAATACCGGATAAATATTGATCCTCTATGTCCATATCATAATCCCCATCATCCCCTCCCAGGCCAACATATTCTAGGGTCCCTATTTTTCGGCAAGGGAGAGCTTGATCCAAAGTTGGATTTTCTGTCACTTTTCCTTTGGGGTCCTCTGTGGGGGACACTGCATGGGAAGGGGTTTAATGGTTGATTGGGTCTTCCAAGATGTGTCAAAGGGCTTCAAAGGAGTTGCTGGCGGAGGGACCCTTTAAGGTAAATGGAACTGCTTTTTTGGTCGGTTTCCTGCATCGACCAATGACCTACATGAAGAATTATTTGTTCTTGTCTGCTTCAGGGGATTATGGTTTGTTTGGGTTATTGAGGGATCATTCTCTGAAAAAATTTCCATGTTCGTGGAATTTTCGACATCGAAATTGTATGGTCTCGTAGTCAAAGGTTTGGGACCATTCCCCATCTTGCTATTCTAGATAAATAGAGCCAGGCGGGGGTTTAGAAATATTTACAAACACACAGATACATATGTAAGAGGTATACCTTTTATTTCTTGTGGCCTTAGACACATTAACATAAAGATATAGGTGTAAGAGGTATACCTTCTCTGTCTCGTGGCCTCATACACCTTAACAAAAACACCAATAGTGTTTCTGATGTTTGCAATAATTTATTCTAGCCAAAATTCCTGAGGTAATGAGTAAAGATGAATCCAGACTGGTGCATGTGAGAATTCCTCCTTTTCTAGGTTGAATTTATTTGTCCAAAATCGTAGAAAAACACTCGCCAAGTTTAAAAAATAAGGGCTTCCATCAAATATTCTATTTCGATCTTCAAGATTATGGAAGATTATGGTAAATAAACCCTTGGAGCCAAGTTTCAAGTCGTAGAGGCCTTTGGGTCTCCACCAATGATGTATCCATTTCACTAAATCCAATTCTCAAGGCTATAGGCCCAAAACATTTCCCACAAGAGCATAATCCTTAATTTATTGTTTCTAGTATTTGATTATGGGTGTGTTTATGGGATACTTTGGAGCCATGGGTGCTAGAGGGAGATATTTTCTAGGATCCCAATTGAAAGCCACTTGTGCATGGGATGGTTTGGGATCTATTTCCATGGCGCTTTCCTTCTGCAATCCCTCCTCCCATAGTTTTTCACGCATTTCAGAAGGTGGCTCAAAGGGTGGTTGTTTGATATTCCCTTCACTCAAGGCGGGAGAGGCTGCTTGACTCTAGGAGGGGGAACGATTCCCACCTTCTACGGTGACCATGGTTGAACTAGACTGAGGCAGTGACAGGCTAAAAGCTGAAACTTCAGAGAAATCCTAGGTTTGAGAAAAACCCTAGAAAAGAGCTTCAAACATTAGTAAAATATGAAAAATGAGTCCGCTTTACTAATATTTAGTTTCCTAAATTTCTTCATAATCTTGATCATTTCAATATTTATGATGCTTCTTCTCTTTGTACAAGGCTATATTGTGCAATGTGCCATTTATGGTTTCAACAAGTGAGTGTTGAGATACATCTTTAATCCTAGAAGTATATCTTAAATGTTTAAGTTTGGACATCTCCAATAAATTTTAGAATTCTTATCACTCAATTGAAAAGCATTACCTTGGTTGTTTAGATTATGAATTTTCAATTTCACACTCGATCTATATTTGGATTTCGTAAATTTGGGACATGGGGATTTTGGTTTTCAATTTTCATTACAAAATCACTAAACTGAGATATTAACAAAATAGTGTAAATGGCTAAATGGACAAATGGATGGAAAACTGAAATGCAATATATAAATAATGATGATGATGCATTCTACTTGGAACAAACTAGAATCACTTTGCTTGACAAATATGCTAATAAAACTCAATTCACCACTGATTTTTCCAATGAATATGAACTCCATGAAATAGGGAAGTCTCATCTCCAAAATATGACTCAATTCGTCTCTTAATAGTCTGAAATAAAGCAAATTATTCACCTTTGTGAGAATCTTGTAGATTACATTGCAAAGGGAAAGGAGCCTAAGATGATTGGGGTGCGTCACATGTTCCTCCTTTGGGATTAAGGTGAGAAAGGTTGCATTGAGGACCGTAATCACCTGTCTTAACTATCTAGATTCCTCGATGATTTACAAAACCACCTCTTGAATCATGTGCCAGTAGTGGTGAAAGAAATTAGTCATCAAACCATCGGGGTTAGTCATGAAGTTCTTTTGATGTAGGATAATCACTATATCTCAGCATACGCCAACTAATTTACATGCATGGTGCACATTCAAGGAAGGAGAGGCATCACCCTCTCATTTTTTCCTTGAGAATCCAAGGCGTGATCTAGGCATTAATTGGAGACAATCTGGAAAAGCCAAGTTGTGCTTTTGCACAAGCTAGAGATAAGCTCTCTATTAATAGGCTAACAGAAAAATGGATTTGCATCTGATTTGGAGCATATTTCCATCATTGTAATATGTCCATTAGATAGGTGTTTGAATGGTGATTTGACACCACTAATTTATCTTGCAAGGGAAGCTCATAGAGCCCCTATTGTATAAGTCTTTGTATTGTAAGAAAAGTAGAGGTTAGGCGGTAAGGTGGAGAACTATTAAATAGTTTAATAGATTGGGTAGGCTAGAGGTTGATGAGAGCCGAGACGCAGTTGCAGGTCGAACTCCACTATTGTAAATTGTCATTCCACCATTAATAGAAAATGACAGTTTTTCCTATTTTATCATTCTGTTCAATGGATGTTGTGTTCGAATGTCTTTTGCATGTTCGTGAATTGTATATGAATGTTAGAAATCGTCTGCAGGGATAGAGATACAATTTTCTATCTGCGAGTGTGTTGAGTTAAGTCTAGTTCTCTAGGCTAAGAGTAAGGAGTTCACGACAGAGGGAGGAAACTCTGTAATCCGACACAAGGAGTGCATGTCTAAACTCAGTGGATTCAGAAGAGAATCTTCTAGGAGGACACACCAGATCTATACACTGACTGAGGGAGAAATTTCAAAGTGGTTAAGTTCCTTGAAAAGAAATACTGTGTGGAGAGAAGCACAATCCAGATTTATTGAACACTATGGAACACTCAACCAGGAGAGCATTGATCTTGTGTGAGAATACCCAGGAACTAAATGGCTTAAGGTGTAGAGGAGTCCCATAATTGTTGAACATTTTGGTGAAGGAAGGATTTGTAAGAAGTGCATCGAGAAAGGAAAGGAGATGCCTTAAACCTTTCCATAAGTTCGAGGGAAAAACCGTCGAGGAACTGAGTCAAGTGCAAGGAGTGCACCTAAGGTGTTGTGAGTTCACCTTATAAGCTCAGGAAGAAGGGCAAGAATCTGCCAGGAGGGCACAAGAATATCACAAAGGAACTTAGAACCTTGGGGGGTTTCCAAGCCGAGAAACGTCGCAAGAGAGTTGCACAAATTTTTGCAAGGAGTGGAGAAAGACTTCGAGAACAGTCTAAGTCTTGAAAGGTGAAAATTGCACTAAGTGTGTAAGGAGTCGAGGAGTTACTGAAGTCATGAAGATGAAGAAGTCATCCATTGTCGAAAAGGAGACAGGTGGCAGAAGATCGAGAGGTTCGGGAGAAAGAACTTCATAAGGATTTCCGGGAGCAAGAAAAGGATCTTTGCGAAGTCATGAAGAGTGATTTCAAATGCAGACCGTTGGATCTAAAAGGACGTATGGCAAGGGATTATCACATAACTGATTTGCGATCAAAAGAAGTAGAGTCGAAAGGAGAGGAGGCTCGTGAAGTCCAAAATCGCAATTTGATCACAGCCATTGATCACGAGAAGAATGAGGACCGTAGATCTGGTCCCGAAGCATTCGCCATTTCAAAAATCAGGAAAATAAAGAAGCAACTCATGAAAGTCTCTAAGTGTAGGGTAGTGAAGGGAGTTGGCCCACAGTCATAGTCCGTGGTCACATCAGAAATAAATTCTAGCACGGGGAGCTAGCAATGTTGGTGTCAGAGTTGAAAAGTGTAAGGAGAGGGTCCGTAGGTGTCGCCTAACAGGCACCGGGGAATTGAAAAGGGCCTGTGTCAAGTTAAATCAGTTCCATCGAGAGACCGATGAGTCATTTGACTTGAACGATCCTAGACCGGGAGGTCATGATGGCCCCTCATTGATAGGAGAGAAGGGGGTGGTCATCACCAGAGTGGTATCAAAGATTGAATTTGTTTGCAGAGTGTGGGCGAAGGGAGATGAAAGAGATAGTCTGATACCATAGTGGTATCAGAACTTGATTTCTCTCAAGCGAAGAGAAAAAGACAAAGGAGATGGTGCATAATTGATTTCTCTAAGCTAGGAAGATGGAGTGCGATGATCTGTTGGAGTTTTTACAAGGCATGCAATAGATAGTAAAAAACCAAGTGGGTTGTAGACAAAGAAAGATGGCCATTGATGGTCATAAACATGGTCAAGGACAAGTCCACTCACAAAAGAGAAAGGCAGAGATGGACAAGGAGCTCAATGAAATCCGAGCACAGATGGAGGATCTAGCATTCAAGATGTAGCAGGAGTCAAAGGTACGTTGGAGGTACGAATGACCATTGAAGAGGACAGCCAGATGGCTTATTCATAAGTTGATGGCTAGAAGGAAACAAGAAGAGTTAAAGAGGTGGTTGAGGCATGCTGAAAACCTTGGTCATAAGGGAAAGAGATCTGGCAAGAGTCTCATAGATTTCCAAGTGGGAAATGAGAATGGGTCAGTGGATCTCGTAAACGTCCAGGTGGGCAGAGGAGACATCCCAGATGTCCAGGTGGGCAAGGGAGAAGAGATGAGCTCATATGAGATTTCATTAGAAAATGAAGAGGAGGTAGAAGAAAAACCTCACTCAGATGGAGATTCACACAGAACTGTGAGTCGTGTTAATGAAGACAATGAGAAGTTACAAACTTCCATCATAGAGGAGATAAATCAGAGGAACATTCTAATAATTGGAGGAGTCAATATATTCCTACCAAGCAACCAAGGAGAGGCTAGCACCGATGTTTCAGATGCAACACGGAGACAACAAGAAGAGACTGTCAAGGAGGAGAAGTAACATATATTGAGGTCTGTCCCAACAGAAGGAGAAGAGCATTCAACATAATCGCTCAGGGTTTTCAACTAGGACGCTGAACAGGAGATGACTGTTGTTAACTCCTCAAATAAATTGGTGGATTTATTTTCTTTTTTAGGTGATAGGTTGCAACCTCAAGTCATTTTTGAGTTTCTATAGTTGCAAAACTTAGGTTTCGGTTTTCGTCTTAGAAAATAATATGATCCATAAAGTATTCTTTTCAAAATTTTCATAATTCACTTTCAACAGCTAACGTGTGTCCAAAAGTCGAGTGTTAGCTGTGGAAAGTGGCGATTTTCAGTAGCTAAGGAGTGCTTCTCATAAGTCTGTGCGCTGTTGAAAGTGGTGAATTTCAAAATGTCCAACAATCAGTTTCGCGGGTTGTGCATTGTTGAAAGTGCATACTTTCCGCAGCTATGGAGCGGTTTTTACAAGGTCGCGCGCTGGTGAAAGTGAAAACTTTCCGCAGCTAAGGAGCAATTATTAAAAGGTCACATGCTAAGGAAAGTGAAGACTTTCAACAGCTAACCGGGGTTTTCCACAGGGTCATGCGCTGGTGAAAGCGGCAAGTATGAATAGCTAACAGAGGCGTTTTCCACGGGCTCTTGGTTGAAGAAAGTGGGAATCACGTGCGTGATATCCGCGTCCGAAGGCAATGATGATATGATCATCCCACATCAGGCAAATCCAAATCATGCGCTGATAAGAGTGGTTAATGATGGAAACGCAATTATGCACGTCAGAATAGGATCGTGACACTAATTCGGATCAGAAACTCACGTTCCATAATCATGGCATCAGGGATGTCAAGCTCGAATGCAGTGGTGCAGGTACAGAGGATGTATTGTCGGCCTGATAAGCATCAAATCAAGTCATTGTTTCCATATCATACCCTGTTCGCAGAGGCTTGTCAAAGTTTCAAATGTTTTAAAACAGAGCCGATTCCTGAAGTGCTTTCAACAGCGCAGAACCTCGGCTCGACCAGCAGTTGCAAGGGTTACAAATTGTCGGGATCTTCGAGTTACAAAATGGTGAGAAAACGCAGTGGTTCTCTACTCAAGAGAGAGCTGGATAGCCTGCCCTTTCTACAGACACACCTCGAAGTCCAGAGACATTTTTCGAATGCAGAGTGTATTGAATTCATTGAAAGGTTGCAAGTTGGTTGCCACCAGTCTACAATAGAAGTTTTTGCCAAGACTTTCGATGGGAACAAGGCTCGCATTGGGTCCATGGAGATTGTGGTAGATGAACCTACCATTGCTGCAGCAACAGACCTACCAAGAACCGGTCAGAACTGGTTTAAAACCACTGCTCCCAAAAAATTGGATTCCAGAGTTTATTTGAAAGAGGGGTATAGGCACAAGGCATGGAAAAAGGGTATGCTAGTTTCTTATCTAGATGAAGAATGGCAGGAGCTATTCAAAGGTATCCAATTGTACATTACCTCGAAGGGCAGGTATGATAAACTTATGATGTACCACTTCAAACTCCTGGATCATTTCACAAGCAAGACCCCTCTTAATTTGCCTTATTTCCTACATAAAATTTTGACTAAGGTTTGCAAGAAGATTAGAGCTCAACCCTTGAACATAAAAACTACTCTGTGTCACTTCGGCCTCATAAAATTGATTATCCTGGAGGAATTGAAACAACAGGGAAGGAGCTGGGAGAATTTTCTATTCTGGGAAGGTTTTGAAACACAGAACGAGATTGCAAATGAACAGGGGAAGGGTTCAAAGAAACAATCATCTCCTCAAAGCAGTTCAAGAAAAAGAAGGACCCTGCCAGGACCTCCAGAAGACAAAATATCTGGAATGAAGCCTCACAGGTTGAAGAGAAAGTTGAACTTTGATCAGACCATAGAACGGACCACAGAGCAAAACACAGAGCATCCTACAGAGCAGAGTACAGGGAAGAGAACCAATATACTAAACTTGCCCTATTCAGATTCAGAATCAGAGTAGCAAGATCAATGCCCTGTCACCAAGAGTCCTGAGAAGTCAGCTGAGTGTGCACAGAACTATGAAACCTTCAATCAAACAGAACAAGGAGAAACATCGAAAATATCCAAGTCAAAGAAGTCTCAGAAAATCAAGCATTTGAAAGAGGTCATAGCTCAGCAAGAGGTCTTGGAGCGGGTGATTAAAGAAAGGTATAAGAAGTTGTCTGATAACTTCGCCAAGACCAATGCTGCATTTGAAAGATTGGCTAAGGAAAGTGTTAGAGAGAAGAAGAGGAAGAAAAATCTCACCAAAGACTACAACAACTTGTAGTGGCTTGCCAAATGCCTCAAAAGGAAGATAAAGAGGTTGAAACAAAAACTAAGCCAAAAACCCCATCTAGATCTGAAGGTACTCTCTCAAGTCACCGTTAATATGCAAGGTGAGAAATCGGAGACACATTGAGTTTTGTTGAAATCAAATTTTGGACGTGAAAACTCATTTTGAGCGCAATCAGGACTTTCACCAGCGCAAAGCTATTACTTTATGACCCGTTAGCTGTGGAAAGTGATGGATTTCAACAGCTAACCCGTGAAAAATTAAACAAGTGCGCTGTTGAAAGATGGAAAAGTAATTTTTGAAGCCAAGGACAGGACAGTTCATTCCAAACAGGTTTTGAAGGAGTTCCACTGTATCAGTGGGCTATCAGATCGCATGCAAAGGGTTCAGCATCAGAGGTTCGAGAGAATTTTGGTAACACATGCAAAACCATTTCCTAAAAAAACAACCATGAACGTTGGGAGATCCAACTGACAAGATAGGTGTCCTGCTATTCTTCACCACATTGTTGATACCAGGAGATGAAGGATGCAGATGGCGAATTTGGGAGTTTGAAGACAGTTCGAGTTCTAAGTTTAGTTGTTAAGACTTTATTTTCAAGTTGTTTAGATAGAATTGAATTGTTTTTATTAAATACAGATCCATGTTTTTAGGATCTGTAAAACTGTTTGTAAGAGGCTATAAAGGCCTATTTTTGAGATGAAACTAGGGTTAAATTTTGGGTTCTACATGCTTCTACTGTAAGAGAGACCTATTCTTATTATATGAAAAATTGCAAGCTTCCTTCAGTTGTGTTGTCAGATTTTTCTTTTTTGTTCTCTGATATCTTATGAGTGAAGGTTCTTTATTGATGCTCGTTCAATCTCCATGTGACTGTCATCTCACTAATTGATTGATTAAGTTGATAATCATAAGTTATTTCCTTAGTTATTAAACCCATTGTGCTTGTTTTATATGAGTATAATCTGGTTCAATAGCTATTTTCTCTTCCATTTAATCAAACCTTGTCTGACTGCATTACTAGAAGGCCTTGTGAGATTTTATATTTCTAGATAGTCTTGAACACACAGTCCAGTCCCTAGATATTCATATTGATCCAAAAACCACATCAATTATTAAGAAAATATTTCCCAAAAAGAGTTAGTTACCAGGCATCTCCGACTTATAGCCTAGGAGAGTTTCCTGGAGTGATAACAAATTGGCGCCGTTGGCGGGGAGAGGATATTGAAGCTCAGCTTCTCTGGGAGACGACATAGATCTAGTTCTTGATGATAGACAAGAAGTAGACACTATCAGGTTGTACATTTTCTATCTGGCGACTGCATTGAAACGAAGTGGCTCCCAAAAGAGCTCACACCAGGGCGAGCCAAGAAGGCCCATTGACAACACCAGTTCCTGATCCTGAGAAGATCATCAGCAAGGGAAAAGCTTTGCAAATACAGGCTTCTGAATCTGCAAGGGCAGTTGATTCAGGTATTCAAACTGATACTCATCCTTCCATATTTAAAAATCCTTTTGTTGAATCCCCTACTGAAACTCAAAATTCTCAAGAAATTGAAAATTCATCTCAAGTTTCTAAGGTAGAAGAACCTTCATTTTCTTCTAATAGTACTGATTATGTTCTTGAGATTGACATTTCGTCCCATCCAAAAGAATTGAATACAGAACCCTCCCAATAGAAAGAAAATTCTTCTTCATCTTCTTTTGATTCATCACCCATCAAACCTTCGAAAGGGGTCTTATACACTCACACCAATCTGCCTGTTCTTGAAGAAATTATCCATGATCTGTCCTCTAATGGTGAAGAGAATTTAGCATTGTTGCTTGGTCAATTTTATAAAGCCTCTTATTTTTCACCGATTTCTGAACCTTCTGCTCAAGACGAAGTAGGACATCCATTCTATTCTAACTCAGGCAGCTCATCTCCTCCGTCATCTCCTACAAGTTCCTCGCCTGTACCAATCACTAAGACTACCATGGCTGCCCCTTTGTCCAGGATGGAACAGATCTTGGCAAACAGATATGCCCCACTGGTATTGCCAAATCCCTTGTCTGCCATGCCAACAGGTGACTATCAGAAATATATGCCAAAGTTTACAGGAGCAGGAGAGTATACTGTTGAAGAACACATTGAAGCTTTTTATGCTTATGTAGAAAACATTAATATTTCAGAAGAAGATGTGTGGACTAGAGTTTTTGTTCAGAGTTTGGATGGCCAAGCCCGAAAGTGGTTCAAAGAGCTACCAACAAATTCGATCACTGGCATTGAACAATTATATGAAGTATTCTTGAAGCATTGGGGAGAAAGAAGAGATCTGTTATACTACATTTCTGAGTTTGGAAATTTGAAGAGGGATGATGGAGAGTTGGTCTCGGACTTCATCAAGAGATTTAATAAAATGTTTGGTAAGATCCCTGCAGAGATTAAACCAAGCGATGCATCAACAAAGATCACATTCTCTGCTGCCTTTGATTCAGAGTTTTGTCTTATCCTTAGAGAAAGACGATTAGCCATGCTTTCTTTAATGCAAGATGCTTCCCTCGAGGTTGAGTCTAACATTACAACATCTCAGAAGCTTAAAGGAAGGGCTAAGACGAAGAATTCTATTGTTGAGTCCTCTTCTTCTTCTAGTAGTAAAATGGAAAAGATGGCGAAGATGTTAGACAGTATGATGTCTGAAATGTCAAAGTTAAAGGTTCAAAATAAGCAACCAGCAAGGGCAAAAGAGCCAAATGCTTTTGCCCCCAGAAATCCAAATGCTTTTCCTTACAGAAGGAATAATCCACAAGTTCAGATCCTTCAAAGAGATAGAAATCCAGTTGATGATCAGAGGGTCAGACCACCTTTTCAAAATGCAGTGTTAGATGAAGAGCAACAACCACCTCATGATGAAATCGAGGATGCAGATGAGATAAATTGTTTTGGTGATGAAAATGATTCTTTATTTTTGACACAGGTAGACTATTAAGAAGCCCTGATGGATCAGCAAATTCAAGAGGCAGGTGCTGAAGGAGCTGTCTACTTGACAGATGATCAAAAAGGTTACAACTTAAGGTCAAAGAAGAATGTTGTTCCAAAAACACCCATTACTGCTCCTGTGGAGAACAAGGAAGATTCTGTTCCTCTGAAGAGCAAAGAGGTTGCTGCCAAACAACCTCCCGCTCTTGAAAAACAGACCCACCTTCCAGCAAAACAATTGAAGAAACAAACTCAGCCCCCAGTCAAGGAACAAGTCAACCTCAAAGATCCATCCAATGAGGTAAAGGTTTCAGACAAATCATCTTTCTCTTTCAATTTTGAATCAGAAATTCAAAAAGTTAAGATACCGATGCCTTTAACTAAACTCATGAAGAATGAAATCTTTAAAGAAGCCATCTTAAAGTCTCTTGAGCCTAAGACTTCTCCATCTGATGATTTCGTGAACCTACAAGATGATAAGCCTAGAGTGACCATAGGGCCCATGATAGAAGACCGTGATGATTCTTGTCCACCATTTTACATATCCTTAAATG
>ML787137.1:106797-148934 GCA_009831015.1 Picea engelmannii | reverse complement strand
GTGATGGATGAGCTTGGTCTCGAAGTCACCAAACCATATCAAGATATTTTCTCCTTTGACTCTAGAAAAGTCAGATGTCTCGGCCTCATCAAAGATATGGTTATAAACCTTGCTCAACTGCCAATGAGGAGCATGGTTATGGATGTGGTGGTTGCTGATATTCCACCTAAGTTTGGGCTTCTTTTGTCTCGTTCATGGGGGAAAATATTAGGAGGTACATTGCAGATGGATCTGTCATATGCTACGATTCCAATGTTTGGGGGGGAGCTAAAAAGACTTTACAGGGAAAATCAACTTGCTTACATCATCAGCGATGGAAATAATTCTGTCAATCATCCTATCTATGCTGTGGATATAGAGTTTGGCTCATGCATCCTTCAGATTGATGATGGTCAATCAACTCCTATGCAGCTAGTGAAGCCTATTGAACAACAGTCTGAAAGTGAAGACATTTCAGTCTGGACTATGTACTTTGATGGGGCCAACACTAAGGACTCAGCAGGTGCTGGAGTAGTTCTGATCTCTCCTTCAAAGGAGACCATATCTTTGTCTTTCAAGCTCGACTTCAGAACTACCAACAACATAGCAGAGTATGAGGCTCTGTTGTTGGGATTGAATTCAGCCAAAGAGATGGGGATGAAAGGTTTGAAGGTATTGGGAGATGCAGACCTCATCATACAACAGGTAAATAGCACCTTTCAAGCTAAGCATGTCAGATTAAATGCTTACAGAGACGAGGTATGGAAAGTGCGTGATTCTTTTTCTGTTTTTGAAATTTCATATATACCAAGGGATATGAATCAGCTCGCTGTTTCAACCAGCACATTCATTCTGCCCATGCCCCCTAAGCTCAGTTATGAGAGTCAAGTAAAATATCGACCCTCCTTGCCTGACAATATCAAATATTGGAAAGTTTTTGAAGATGATGATGAACTCAACAGATTTCTCCAAGTGGTAGATGAGTTTTCTGAGTTTCATATTGATCAGCAGAATATAAATGAAGAAGAATCACAGGAACCTTAGCTAAGGGAAAAATTGGGTCAGCATGATATTGTCTAGCTACCCAACAATTATATACCTCGAGGTTTGGTGCCATTGGAAAGGATTTTTGATCAGAATGATGTTCCTTACAAGCCAGGCAAAAAGGAGAAAGATCCAGCTGTTCAAGAGCATAACATAGGAGGTAAAAGCCAGCCCAAGTTTATAAATTTGTCTTCCGAATTGACTGTTGATGAGAAATCAAAATAATGTAGTGTTTTGAAGGAGTTTTCTGATGTTTTTGCTTGGAAATATAGCGATTTAAAGACTTATGATCCTGATATTATTCAGCATAAGATACCTCTTGAAAAAGACACCATTCCTTTCAAGCAAAAGCTCAGACCTATCAGTCCTCTTCTGTTGCCAGTAATTGAGAGAGATATTAAAAAACTCCTAGATGCCAAGATCATAATTCCCTTGAGATACTCCAAATGGATTGCCAATCTGGTGATAGTAAGGAAGAAAAATGGTGAGGTCAGATTGTGTGTAGATTTCAAAAACTTAAACAAATGCTCTAAGAAGGACAACTATCCTCTTCCTAAGATGGAACATTTGTTGCAGAGGATTTTAGGGGCCAAGGTCATGTCCTTTCTTGATGGCTTTTCTGGTTACAATCAGATTGCTTTCCACCCTAATGATCAGGAGAAGACTGCGTTTACTACTCCTTGGGGTACCTTTATGTACGCCAAGATGCCCTTTGGATTAATGAATGTCGGGGCCACATTCCAAAGGGCCATGGATATAACATTTGTGGGAGAAAAAGACAAGTTTGTTCTCATATACTTTGACGATATTATAGTGTATTCGAGCAGCCATGAGGAGCATCTGAAACATCTGAAAAGAGTGTTCTTAAAATGTAGACAGTTCGAGATCTCATTGAATCCCAAGAAATCCCAGTTTTCCCTAAGGAAGGGTAAGCTCTTAGGCCACATCGTCTTAGCAGAAGGTGTAATGATTGATCCAGCACGAGTAGAGGCAATTCAAAATCTGTCCTTGCCGAGGTCAAAGAATGACATTCAATCACTGCTCAGTAAGATAAATTTTGTGAGAAGGTTTGTACCAAATTTTTCTGAATTAGTCAAACACATAACATGCATGCTGAAAAAGGGGTCTGAGATAAAATGGACAGAAAGCGCAAGAAACTCTTTTCAGGATATCAAGCAAGCAATCATCGAATCCCCAATTCTGATCAGCCCAGATTACAGTAAGATTTTCTATGTTTTTTCATTTGCTTCCTATGACACAGTGGCAACAGTCCTGCTTCAGAAAGACAAGGAAAATTTTGATCATCCCGTGGCTTTCTTCAGCAAAACTCTCAGGGATGCTGAACTAAGGTATGACCCTATCGAGAAACAATATTATGCTCTCATAAAAGCTTTAAAATCATTCAGAATTTATATTCTTCACTCAAAGGTCATTGCATATGTTCCTTCATCTTCTGTAAAAGATGTTTTGACTCAGCCGGATATTGACGAAAAGAGAGCTAGATGGATTGCAAAGATGATTGAATTCAATATCGAAGTGAATCCCACCAAGCTGGTAAAAGGCCAGGGCCTTGCCAAGCTTTTAACGGAGGAAAATCATAAGCTGCTGGATATTAATTTCATAGGAGAAGGTTCAAAAAATTTACAGAAAGAGTTGGAAGCGGAAGGGCAGCATGACAGTCATCAAGTGGAAGAGCACTTGTCTTCCTGTGAATGGTATTCTAGCATCATACATTTTCTGCAAAATCTTGAAGTTCATCCTGAACTCAGTTTGACTCAATCTCGAGCTCTCAAGATCAGAGTTATAAAATTCTGCATTTATAATAATCTGTTATATTGGAGAGACCCTACTGGTTTGCTTCTCAGGTGTTTAGATAAAGAAGAGTTTGTCGAAGTGACACATCAGTTTCATTCAGCCGTTTGCGGCGGCCATCATTACTGGAAGACTACTACCCATAAGATCCTGAGGGCTGGATATTATTGGCCTTTTCTCTTCTCAGATGTGTGTGCATTCATCAAATCTTGTGACAAATGCCAAAGATTTACCGGTAACGAACAACTAAAATCTTTACCCCTGAGACCTATAGTTGTGAATGGCCCTTTTCAGCAGTGGGGTTTAGATTTCATAGGTGAGATAAATCCTTCATACAGTGGTTAGCACAAGTGGATTCTGGTAGCCACAAATTATTTCACAAAGTGGATAGAGGCGATTTCCACCCGAAATGCTACACACCAGGTAGTCATGAAATTTCTCTATGAAAATATTTTGAGCAGATTTGGCTGTCCCAAGAGGTTGCTGGCAGATAATGCAGCAGCATTTAAAGAAGAAGCATTGGTAGACATGTGTGAATCAATGGGCATCAGACCTGTACACTCAACTCCCTACTATCCTCGAGGTAATGGTTTGGCTGAATCGTCAAATAAGAGCTTGATCAAAATCATAAGAAAACTATTAGAGGAAAATAAAAAGAATTGGGATTCCAAACTGAAATTTTCTCTGTGGGCAGACAGAGTAACTATTAAAACATCCATAGGAACTTCCCCATTCAAGTTGGTTTATCGGACTAATGCAATTTTTCCTGTTCAGTTAGTTTTTCCTGTGGCTAAGTTCTTTCAGGAAGAGCAGAATGAGAAAAATGACATGGTAAGAAGAATGCTGGATTTGATGGAACTGCAACAAGCTCGCGAACAGTTAGTGGACAGATCAGAAGCTCATCAGATGCAGATCAAAAAGACGTTTGACAGAAAGGAGAAGGTGGACAGTTTTCAGATCGATGACTGGGTTCTAAAGTGGGATGCTCTTAGGCAGGACAAAGGCAAGCATAACAAGTTCGATTCTCTATGGACAAGCCCTTTTTTTGATCTCTCGGGTGCAAAACAACAACACTTTCATTCTGCAGAATCTGGAAGGTGAAGAAATGTTCAGTGGCCTGGTAAACGGGCGATTTTTAAAACTCTATTTTGTCTAAGGCTGTGAAGCCTAGACATTGTAATGTTAGTCTTAGTTTTTATTTTTGAATAACTCCATGCCCAATGGAAACACTAGCAGATAGTTTAGTTTTTAGGTTCTTTTTCAGGAAAGGCATTGATTTTATGGTTCTTGAAACCTCACAGGGAGGTGTTCATCCCCAATAGGAGCCAGTGTTAACTCCTCAAATAAATTGCTGGATTTATTTTCTTTTTTAGGTGATAGGTTGTAACCTTAAGTCATTTTTGAGTTTCTATAGTTGCAAAACTTAGGTTTCGGTTTTCGTCTTAGAAAATAATATGATCCATAAAGTCTTCTTTTCAAAATTTGCATAATTCACTTTCAACAGCTAACGTGTGTCCAAAAGTTGAGTGTTAACTGTGGAAAGTGGCGACTTTCAGCAGCTAAGGAGCGCTTCTCATAAGTCTGTGCGCTGTTGAAAGTGGTGAATTTCAAAATGTCCAACAATCAGTTTCGCGGGTCGTGCGCTGTTGAAAGTGCATACTTTCCGCAGCTATGGAGCGGTTTTTACAAGGTCGCGCGCTGGTGAAAGTGAAAACTTTCCGCAGCTAAGGAGAAATTCTTAAAAGGTTACGCGCTGAGGAAAGTGAAGAATTTCAATAGCTAACCGGGGTTTTCCACAGGGTCATGCACTGGTGAAAGAGGCAAGTATGAACAGCTAACAGAGGCATTTTCCACGGGCCGTTGGTTGAAGAAAGCAGGAATCACGTGTGTGATATCCACGTCCGAAGGCAATGATGATATGATCATCCCACATCAGGCAAATCCAAATCATGCGCTGATAAGAGTGGGTAATGATGGAAACGCAATTCTGCACATCAGAATAGGATCGTGACACTAATTCGGCTCAGAAACTCACGTTCCATAATCATGGCATCAGGGATGTCAAGCTCGAATGCAGTGGTGCAGGTACAGAGGATGTATTGTCGGCCTGATAAGAATCAAATCAAGTCATTGTTTCCATATCATACCCTGTTCGCGGAGGCTTGTCAAAGTTTCAAATGTTTTAAAACAAAGCCTATTCCCAAAGTTCTTTCAACAACACAGAACCTCGGCTCGACCAACAGTTGCAGGGGTTACAAATTGTCGGGATATTCGAGTTACAGAATGGTGAGAAAACACAGTGGTGCTCTACTCAAGAGAGAGCTGGATAGCCTGTCCTTTTTACAGACACACCCCGAAGTCCAGAGACATTTTTCGAATGCAGGGTGTATTGAATTTGTTGAAAGGTTGCAAGTTGGTTGCCACCAGTCTACAACAGAAGCCTTTGCCAAGACTCTCGATGGGAACAAGGCTTGCATCGGGTCCATGGAGATTGTGGTAGATGAATCTACCATTGCTGCAGCAACATGCCTACCAAGAACCGGTCAGAACTGGTTTAAAACCATTGCTCCCAAAAAATTGGATTTCAGAGTTTAATTGAAAGAGGGGTACAGGCACAAGGCATGGAAAAAGGGTATGCTAGTTTCTTATCTAGACGAAGAATGGCAGGAGCTGTTCAAAGGTATCCAATTGTACATTACCTTGGAGGGAAGGTATGATAAACTTATGATGTACCACTTCAAACTCCTGGATCATTTCATAGGCAAGACCCCTCTTAATATGCCTTATTTCCTACATAAAATTTTGAATAAGGGTTGAAAGAAGATTAGAGCTCAACCCTTGAACATAAAAACTACTCTGTGTCACTTCGGCCTCATAAAATTGATTATCTTGGAGGAATTGAAACAACAGGGAAGGAGCTGGGAGAATTTTCTATTCTGGGAAGGTTTTGAAACACAGAACCAGATTGCAAATGAACAGGGGAAGGGTTCAAAGAAACAATCATCTCCTCAAAGAAGTTCAAGAAAAAGAAGGACCCTGCCAGGACCTCCAGAAGACAAAATATCTGGAATGAAGCCTCACAGGTTGAAGAGAAAGTTAAAATTTGAGCAGACCACAAAACTGACCACAGAGCAAAACACAGAGCATCCTACAAAGCAGAGTACAGGGAAGAGAACCAATATACTAAACTTGCCCTATTCAGATTCATAATCAGAGAAGCAAGATCAATGCCCTGTCACCAAGAGTCCTGAGAAGTCAGCTGAGTGTGCACAGAACTATGAAACCTTCAATCAGACAGAACAAGGAGAAACATCAAAAATCTCCAAATCAAAGAAGTCTCAGAAAATCAAGCATTTGAAAGAGGTCATAGCTCAGCAAGAGGTCTTGGAGCGGGTGATTAAAGAAAGGTATAAGAAGTTGTCTGATAACTTCGCCAAGACCAATGTTGCATTTGAAAGATTGGCTAAGGAAATTGTTAGAGAGAAGAAGAGGAAGAAAAAGCTCACCAAAGACTACAACATCTTGTGGTGGCTTGCCAAACGCCTCAAAAGGAAGATAAGGAGGTTGAAACAAAAACTAAGCCAAAAACCCCATCCAGATCTGAAGGTACTCCCTCAAGTCGTCGTTAATATGCAAGGTGAGAAATCAGAGACACACTGAGTTTTGTTGAAATCAAATTTTGGACGTGAAAACTCATTTTGAGCGCAATCGGTACTTTCACTAGCGCAAAGCTATTACTTTATGACCCGTTAGCTGTGGAAAGTGACGGCTTTCAACAGCTAACCCGCGAAAAATTAAACGAGTGCGTTGTTGAAAGCTGGAAAAGTAATTTTTGAAGCCAAGGACAGGACAATTCATTCCAAACAGGTTTTGAAAGAGTTCCAGTGTATCAGTGGGCTATCAGATCGCATGCAAAGGGTTCAACATCAGAGGTTCGAGAGAATTTTGGTAACACATGCAAAACCATTTCCTAAAAAAACGACCATGAACGTTGGGAGATCCAACTGACAAGACAGGTGTCCTGCTATTCTTCACCACATTGCTGATACCAGGAGTTGAAGGATGCAGATGGCGAATTTGGGAGTTTGAAGACAGTTCGAGTTCTAAGTTTAGTTGTTAAGACTTTATTTTCAAGTTGTTTAGATAGAATTGAATTGTTTTTATTAAATACAGATCCATGTTTTTAGGATCTGTGAATTATTTGTAAGAGGCTATAAAGGCCTATTTTTGAGATGAAACGAGGGTTCAATTTTGGGTTCTACATGTAGCTACTGTAAGAGAGACCTACTCTTATTATATGAAAAATTGCAAGCTTCCTTCAGTTGTGATGTTAGATTTTTCTTTTCTGTTCTCTGATATCTTATGAGTGAAGGTTCTTTATTGATGCTCATTCAATCTGCATGTGACTGTCATCTCACTAATTGATTGATTAAGTTGATAATCATAAGTTATTTCCTTATTAAACCCATTGTGCTTGTTTTATATCAGTATAATCTGGTTCAATAGCTATTTTCTCTTCCATTTAATCAAACCTTGTCTGACTACATTACTAGAAGGCCTTGTGAGATTTTATATTTCTAGACAGTCTTGAACACACAGTCCAGTCCCTAGATATTCATCTTGATCCAAAAACCACATCAATTATTAAGAAAATATTTCCCAAAAAGAGTTAGTTACCAGGCATCTCCGACTTACAGCCTAGGAGAGTTTCCTGGAGTGATAACAACTGCAAGACTAGAGTCTGCAATAGAAGAAGAAGCATACAACATAGACCTTGTTGATATGTGTGAGGAATTTGAAGATATTTAAAGGAGAGTGGTAGTGCAAGGCATGCACATCCAACAGGATAAGTTGCAATCATATGAAGGATTACACCAGCATGAGGAGAAGCTAGAGGAAGCTAGAATGGGAATAGCCTAAGGAATAATAGGAGAAAATATGTCAAGAGAAGTGGTAGTTGAGTAGTAGTTTAGTGACGAGGAGCTTGCAGGAGTGAAGAGTGCAGAAGGGTGGAAAGCTAAGGCCAAAATGGAAGAAGATATCTTGGGAAGCCAGTGTGATTTTCTCATTGACAAAGAGGGAGTGCAACGAGCTAGTCTGCAAAAGAAGAACTAGCCGATGGAGAAACTGAACAAGGTGATCGAGGAGATAAGGAAGATGATTTCAGAGTCAGAAGAGGAATCAATCAGCAAGAGGAAGTTGGATAATAGAAAACCCGCACGAGCAACGGGGAAGATGCAGGAAAAAAAGAAGTGGAGCAGAGAAACCAAGAGACAGCTCCAGGACTAGAAAGTTTGGGATCTAGGTGGATTTCAACCATGTTGGAAATCTCATAAGCAAGAGCTCATGATTTTTTCCGTTGTGGACTATGATGCAAGAGAATCGATCCATCTCAACACACGCCAACTAATTTACGTGCATGGTGCGCATTCAAGGAAGGAGAGGTGTCGCCCTCTCATTTTTGCCTCGAGAATCCAAGGCGTGATCCAAGCATTAATTGGAGACAAGTTGGAAAAGCCAAGTTTTGCTTTTGCACAAGTTGGAGATAAGGTCACCATTAATAGGTTGAAGGAAAAATGGATCTGTGTCCGATTTGGAGCAGATTTCCATCATTGTAATCTGTCCATTAGATAGGTGTTTGAATGGTGATGTGAAACCACTAATTTATCTTGCGAGGGAATCTCATCGATCCCCTCTTATATAAGTCTTTGTATTATAAGAAAAGTAGAGGTTAGGCGGTAATGTGGTAGACTGTTAGATAGTTGAATAGATTGGGTAGGCTGGAGGTTGATGAGAGTAGAGACTTAGTTGTAGCTCAGACTCCACTATTGTAAATTGGCATTCCACCATTAATAGAAAATGACAGTTTTTCCTATTTTATCTTTCTGTTCAATGGATGTTGTGTTACAAATTTATTTTGCATGTTTGTGAATTGTAGATGAATGTTAGAAATCATCTGCAGGGATAGAGATACCATTTTCTATCCGCGAGTGTGTTGAGTTAAGTCTATTTCTCTAGGATAAGTGAAAGGAGTGCACGACAAAGGAAGGAAACTTTGTAAGCCGATGCAAGGATTGTGTGTCTGAACTCAGTGGAGTCAGAAGAGAAGTTACCAGGAGGGCACGCTAGATTTATTCACTGACTCGGGGAGAAATTTCAAGGTGGTTAAGTTCCTTTAAGAGAAAGACTGTGTGGAGAGAAGCACAATATGGAGTTAGTGAACACTCTGGAACACTTTTCCAGGAGGGAATTGAGCTTGCGTGAGCATACCCAGGAACTACACGACTGAAGGTGTAAAGGAGTCCCATAACTGCTGAACATTTTGGTGAAGGAAGGCTTTGTAAGAAGTGCATCGACAAAGGAAAGGAGATGCATTAAACCTTTCCATAAGGCCGAGGGAGAAACCGTCGAAGAACTGAGCCAAGTGAAAGGAGTGCACCTAAGGTGTTGTGAGTTCACCTTATAAGCTCAGGAAGAAGGGAGAGAATCTTCCAGGAGGGCATGAGAAGATCGCAGAGGAATTTGGAACCTTTGGGGGTTTCCAAGCCAAGAAACGTCGTAGGAGAGTTGCACAGGTTTCTGCAAGGAGTGCAAAAAGCCTTCGAGAACAATATAATTCTCAAAAGGTGAAAATTTCCCTAAGTGTACAAGGAGTCGAGGACTTGCCAAAGTCCTGAAGATGGATAAGTCATCCATCATTAAAGAGGAGACAGGTGGCAGAAGATCGAGAGGTTCAGGAGAAGGAACTTCGTAAGGTTTTCCGAGAGAAAGCAAAGGATATTCAGGAAGTTGTGAAGATCCATTTCAAATCCAGAACATTGGATCTGGAAGGATGCGTGGCAAGGGATTAGCACATTGTTGATTTGCAATCGGAAGAAGTAGAGTCGAAAGGAGAGGAGACTCGCGAAGTCCGAAATCCCGATTCAATCACAACCGTTGATCGTGAGAAGAATGAGGACCATAGATTTGGTCTCGAAGCATTCTCCAATTTGGAAATCAGGAAAAGAGGGAAGCATATTGCAAAATTCCCAAAGTGCAAGATCACAAAGGGAGATGGCCCACAGTCGTAGTCCATGGTCACATCATAAATAAATTCTAGCACGTGGAGTTAGAAACGTTGGCATCGGAGTTGAAAAGTGCAAGGAGAGGGTCTATACGTGTCACATAGTAGGCACTAGGAAGTGAAAAGGGCCTATGTCAAGTTAAATCGGTTCCATCGAAAGCCTGATGAGTCATTCGACTCAACGAATTGAATGATCCTAGATTGAGAGGTCACGATGGCCCCTCATTGATAGGAGAGAAGGGGGTGGTCATCACCATCTTGATCCACTTCTTCCTATGTGATTGGGCACATTAGGGATTCATTTTGTTCCCTAATAATGCAATAAGAAATATGTTGAGTGATGTGGTCAATGGAAGGTTTCCTCTCCCGTGGGGGCTCTGAAAGGAGATTCTTTTAATAAGTGACGAGTTCTTACTCAATATCTTCATGATTTTGGAGGTTCTGAACCTGCTCAGGTCTTATATGGGAAATTTGATTGATATGTCTACATTGGATCATAGAACGATGGAAAGAATTTGTGTTTCATTCACCCTCTTTGAGCCATTTGATTCATGATTCCTTTCGGCATAAAATTTATTCCTGTGAACGAAGCTCCTCAATATTTTTGATAAGGTTGGATTCCTACTCTTTGAGTTGCTTCGTAAGACCTTGGTCCTTTATTTTTTTTGGAGATATTTCATATACCAGTCCAGTGTCCTTTGGGCATTGAAGATATTTTGAAAGGTTTCTTTATTCAAGTTCTTAAGGCGTTGTTAGAGTTTTTTCAATTTATGTTGAAACTTAACATGTGGGTACCCTAGGGGATGTCCACCTCCTTCCACCACCTTTGGATATTATCTTGGAAATATAGGTGGGGGAGCCATAATTTTTCGAAGCAGAAGGGCTTCGTCCCCAGTGTGCCACTGATGTTCACCCAAAGCTAAATGGGCCAGTGGTCTGAGTCTGTTGCATCCAGGAAATTGGCATTCAATTTAAACCCATCCATCATAAGATGTTCCGAAATAAGGAATCTATCTAGCCGACAAGAGATCTGTTGGGTGTTAGATCTTAGATTGGTCCAAGTGTAAGGTCCATTCTGGGTCTTAATATCTATCAATCCCATCTTGTCTATCATAGATTGAAAGTGAATGTTGTCATTGTCCAGTATTTTGATCCCCCCTTTCTTTTCTTCCAAATTACAGATAAATTTGAATTCACCCCCAAGAATCCAGTGGTTATTCCCTATATGGTTACCTATCCACTCCAATTTTTGCAGAAAGGGTTCCTTGTCTCGTTGAGTAACAAGCCTATACACATTAGTTAAAAATACTTTTTTGTTCAAGCTAATGACTCGAAAGGATGTTGAGATGGACCACTTGGAGGTAAATAAATTCTCCAATAGAATAGAGTTAGGGTTAAAAGGGATGGATAAACCTCCATCTATGCCTATCGCATCCGTTTCCATAGTGCTTTCCTGTTTCCATCATCTCATGAGAATTTGATTAGCTTCCTCCCCTACACATTTTGTTTCTTGTCAGAAAAGAATGTCGAGTTGTTCTGCCATAATATGATATCATAGAATTCTATGTTTTCTACGATTGTTAATTTCTTTGATATTCCATGAAAGGATCTTCATGATGAGGGAGGTGGAGGGAGAGGGTGAAAGTTGTCTAAGATTAGTTGAATCTATCTTGAATTTACCATAAATTGTCCTACCTCCTGAATGAGTCTATGAGAGGGATTTCATCCTCATTTATTTTCATCCTTAGAGGGTTTCCTCGATTCCTTCAGTATCTCACTTTGAATACCCAATATAGAACTATATATGGAAGAGACGTCAACGAATGAGTTTAGGAACACCTTCTGCACTTTGCGTAGTTGATCCAAGGGAATGGTATATAACTCATGTTTCCTATAATATTTATCCAATTGAACTATATCAATATTGGATAAATATTCATCCTCTATTTCCATTTTAGAATCCCCACCATCCCCTCCTAGGCCAAAAGATTCCAGGGTACCCATTGTTGGGAAAGGGAGAGCTTGATCCAAAGTTGGATTTTCTGTCTCTTTTCCTTTGGGGTCCCCTATGGGGAACACTGCATGGGAGGGGGGATAAGGGTCAACTAGGCCTTGTGAGTCATGTTGAAGTGATTCAAGGGATTTGTTGATGGATGGAACCTTTGAGGTAGACATAATTGCTTTCTTGGTAATTTTTTTGTGTCGACCAATGACTTACATGAATCCTTCTTTGTTCTTGTGTTCTTTAGGGGATTCTTCTTTGTTTGGGTTATTGAGGGGAAATTATCTGAAAATATGTCCATGCTCGTGGAATTTACGGCATCGAAATGGTATTTTCTCCTTGTCAATGGTTTGGGACCATTCCTCATATTGATATTCTAGATCAATAGAGGCAGGAAGGGGTTTAGAAATATTTACATACACATGGATACAAGCGTAAGAGGTATATCTTGTTTGTCTTGTGGCCTCAAAGGCCTTAACATAAACACAAATAGTGTTGTTGATGCCTGTAATAATTTTTCCAACCAAAATTCCTAAGGTAATGAGTAGAGACGAATCTAGTTTGGCACATGTGAGAATTCCTCCTTTTTCAGGTTGAATTTCTCTGTCCAAAATCGTAAAAAACTACCCTCTGAGTTGAAAAAATGAGGGCCTCCATCAAATATTCTATTTCGATCTTCAATATTTTGGAAGATAATGGTAAATAAACCCTTGGAGCCCAGTTGTAGGTCGTATTGGCCTTTTCATCTCCACCAATGATGTATCCATTTCACTAAATCCCATTCTGAAGGCTACAAGCCCAAACAATTTCCCACAAGATCATAATCCCTCATATATTAGTTCTGGTCTTTGATTCTTGGTGTGTTTATGAGATACTTTGGAGCCATGGGCGCTTGAGGGAGACATTTTACAGGCTCCCAAATGTGAGCCTCTTTAACATGGCTTGGTTCAGGATCTATTTCCATGGCTCTTTCCTTCTACAATCCCTCATCCCACAACTTTTCACACATTTCAGAAGGTGGCTCAAAGGGCGACCGCTTGATATTCCCTTTGATCAAGGAAGCCAAGGTTGCTTGACTAAAGGAGGGGTCACACGTACCCCCTTCTAAAACAACCATGGCTGAACCAGACTGAGGCAGCTGCAAGCTCAAAGTTGAAACTTCAGAGAAATCCTAGGTTTGAGAAAAATCCTAGCAGAGTGCTTCAAACATTAGTAAAATATGAAAAAAGTGTCCTCTTTACTAATATGTAGTTTCCTAAATTTCTTCATGATATTTATCATTTGAATATTTATGATGCTCCTTCTCTTTGTACAAGGATATACTGTGGAATTCCCCATTTTCTCAGGGAATTGTATCAATAATTCCATTTATGGTTTCAACAAGTTAGTGTAGAGGTACACCTTTAATCCTAGAAGTATCTCTTAAATTTTTAAGTTTGGCCATCTCCAATAGGATTTCATCATTCCTATCACTCAATAAAAAAATATTGTCTTGGTTGTTTAGTGATCCAGGTGGATATCGGTGGCCACCCACCTTCTCCAACTGTCTCAAAACAATTTTCTGGCAATTTTGGTAATTTACTATTTTTAGCAGTTTTCTCGGGTCCCAAACTTTTAGGGTTGTTTTGAGGCCCTAAACGACATTTTTTGGGAAAATGGGGAGAAACATGGAACGTAGTGCATATTTCTCACACAAAAGTTGTATTCCTCGGATAGATATTTCCAACGAGCTATCGTGCGCCCCAAACGAAGATCGTATTCAAAAGTTACGCCCCCGGGAAGTTGATGTATCAACTACCCACATCGGGGCCCGCAAAACTTTTGGCTTTTCATCTTCTGGGGTTAGGGTTTTCGATTTTCCTTATGTTAAAAAGGCCATTGGAGCCTCATTGTAATAATCATCTTCTTGTGAATGTGATTAGCTGTCACATCTCTTTTCAAAGATAAGCTGCCACCATTCTAGCGAATCTTTCACTCTATATTTTTGCAGTCTCTGTACATTTATTTCATTAATAGAAATCATGTATTATTGTATCTATGTGTTTATGGTTGCATCTATGATACATTTATGTTATATTTTTGGATATCCAATATATCTACGTGCATTTATTTATTATATCTCCGCTCTCATTTCGTGCTGAAAATAATCTAGATCAGTGGTATCAGAGCAGGCTGCTCTTGACCGTTTTTCAGTGCATGTCCCCGATGAGGTCCAAGTATAGCAAGTTGGGTCTCAATCTTGTCTCTCTTGAGGAAAATTTCTCTTTCACACCCAAGAAACCCTCGATGGTGGAAGAAAAGACAAATGATGGAGCAAATGATCCTATCAGTCTGTTGCTTGAGCAAGCTCTCACGCAACAAAGGGACAGAATGATGGAGAATTTTGCCCACATCCTTCAATGCCTTCTGATAGCATCAGGAGAATCTTCATAAAGAGACCACTTTGGAGGCACCTCACCTTTTAAGGTACATGTCAATTTTGATATTCCCGTATTTGAAGGTCAGATAGATGTGGATGCCCTAGACAAATGGTTAAATCTGTTAGAAGGTTATTTCTCTATTCATAATTTTTCCGACAGGGAAATGATCACCTTTATACTCCTTAAATATGTCCCCCATGTCAAACATTGGTGGGAAACTTACTGGGAGCAGAGTTCCACAGAGGATTTTGGGATATATGGGGTCGAGCCCACTTGGGAGTTTTTTGTGGATGCGGTAGAGGAACAATATTACTCTGTAGGAAACTATGAGGACCAATACATGAGATGGACCACACCGCGGAAAGAGAGGGGCCAAGCAGTTTCAGAGTTCACCAATAGCTTCCATACCTTGCGCACCAAGCTGGGTATCAAAGACTCTGAATGACATTTGGTTCTAAAATACCATGGGGTTCTACACAAATACATCCAAACTGAAATGGATTTTCTGGATATCTCATCATTCGGTGTTTCTTATCGATATGTTGTTAAAATTGAACAGAAATTTAAGCATCAGAACAAACGGGAGTTCAGGTCTACAAATCAGGAACAACCAAAGTATGAGAAATACGACCCTAACAAACAGTCTCCTGAAAACCAGTCCAAGCCACAGGAAAAGAAGGGTCACAGAAATATGAAGAAGGACACTAGAAAATGGTGCGATTTCCACAAAATCCCCTCACACAACACCAATGAATGTTGCTCAAAATATTCATTGGTGGCCGAGATCAAAGACAAGGAGCCGAACCCTGATTCAAAACCTGATCTGAAAATACTGGTAAAAGATAGATCATCTACACAGACCCCACTGCTATTGTCGCGACTGCAGCAATTCAACCAGAAGAACCAATAGATCCTGAAGAGGGGGAGCGCCTTTTTCATTCACATATGTGGGTGAATGGGACCCCGTTGCATTTTATTATTGATAGCGGAAGCTAGAATAACCTCATATTAGCAGAGGTCGTCAAACAGTTAGGATTGTTGACAACATCACACCCGTAACCATACAACATCAGGTGGCTTCACGAAGGACAAGATCTTCATGTTAGCCAATAATGTCGATTGTCATACGACATCCAACCCTTCAAGGATAAGGTATTATGTGATGTTTCCCCATTGGATGTTTGTGTTGTTTTGTTGGGCCAACCATATATGTGGAAGCGCCATGCTATTTATGAGTCTCGACCCCGTAGTGTCATTGTTACTTTGGGGGGTCATCTCTACAGAATACCAGAGGTAATTTTGACTATTGTTCCACCTAAAAAGTTTTGCAAAGTAGTATCTCATACTACAAAATTCATCTTCTTCACAATCTGTTCAAAAGGTTAACATAAGGATACTGCAACCACTACAGCCTCGGCCCAAGCACCTTCTATCCAAAAGAAGAAGGTCGACAAGATTGTAGAAAAACGCAAAGATTTCTTTTGCACACAATCATCTCATGTATCCAGACTAGTTAAAATTGTCCAACTCTTCCAGCCACAGGTTCGTGACAACATTCAATAAACCAAGTATCGCAACGTCTCCAGCAAGGCAAGTAGCTCACCAAGATTCATATTCAACAATCATTTTCCCCTCTCCCCCGAGAACTCAACGCAATGGAGACCATTTCCTCCTAAGGAGGGAGGATTGATGTAGGTGGATATCGGTGGCCAACCACCTCTTCCAACTGTCTCAAAATAGTTTTCTAGCAATTTTAGTAATTTACAATTTTTAGCAGTTTTCTCGGGTCCCAAACTTTCGGAGTTGTTTTGAGGCCCTAAGCGACATTTTTTGGGAACACGGGGAGAAACATGGAATGTAGTTCAATATTTCTCACACAAAAGTTGTAGTCCTCGGATAGATATTTCCAACGAGCTATCGTGCACCCCAAACGGAGATCGTATGCCAATGTTATGCCCCTTGGAAGTTGATGTATCAACTACCCCCATCGGGGCCCGCAAACCTTTTGGCTTTTCATCTTCTGGGGTTAGGGTTTTGGATTTTCCTTATGTTAAAAAGGCCCTTAGAGCCTCATTGTAATAATAATATTCTTGCGAATGCGAGTAGCCGTCACATCTCTTCTCAGAGATAAGCTGCCACCATTCTAGCTAGTCTTTCACTCTGTATTTTTGCAGTCTCTGTACATTTATTTCATTAATAGAAATTGTGTATTACTGTATCTCTGTGTTTATGGTTTCATATCTGATACATTTATGTTATAGTGTTGGATATCCTATATATCTCTGTGCATTTCTTTATTATATCTCAGCTCTCATTTTGTACCGAAAATAATCAAGATCAGTGGTATCAGAGCAGGCTGCTCTTGATCGTTTTTCAGTGCATGTCCCTGACGAGGTCCAAGTATAGAAAGTTGGGTTGAGATTGTCTCTCTTGAGGACAATTTCTCTTGCACATGCAAGAAACCCTCAATGGCGGAAGAAAAGAAAAATTATGGAGCAGACGATCCTATCAGTCTGTTGCTTGAGCAAGCTCTCACGTGACAGAGGGATGAAATGATGGAGAATTTTTCCCACATCCTTCAATGCCTTAGGATAGAATTAGGAACATCTTCATCAAGCGACCACTTTGGAGGCACCTCGCCTTTTAAGGTACATGTCAATTTTGATATTTCCGTATTTGAAGGTTAGATAGATGCAGATGCCCTAGATAAATGGTTAAATATGTTAGAAGGTTATTTCTCTGTTCATATTTTTTCCGACAGGGAAAGGATCACCTTTGCACTCCTTAAATCTCTCCCCCATTTCAAAAATTGGTGGGAAACTTACCACGAGCAGAGTTCCACAGAGGATTCTGGGATATATGGGGTCGAGCCCACTTAGGATTCTTGCATGGATGCGGTAAAGGAACAATATTACCCCATCGAAAACTATGAGGACTAATACATGAGATGGACCACGCTGCGGAAAGAGAGGGGCGAAGAAGTTTCAGAGTTCACCAATACCTTCCATACCTTGCTCACCAAGTTGGGTATCAAAGACTCAGAATGAAATTTGGTTCTGAAATACCATGGGGCTCTGTGCAAATACATCTGAACTGAAATGGATTTTCTGGATATCTCATCACTCGGTGCTGCTTATCAATATGTTGTTAAAATTGAGCAGAAATTTAATCACCAGAATAAACGGGAGTTCGGGTGTGCAAATCCAGAACAATCAAAGTATGACAAATACGACCCTAACAAATAGTCTCTTGAAAACCAGTCCAAGCCACAGGAAAAGAAGGGTCACAGAAAGATGAAGAAGGACACTGGAAAATGGTGTGATTTCCACAAAAGCCCCTGACACAACACTGATGAATGTTGCTCAAAATAGTCATTGGTGGTTGAGATCAAAGACAAGGAGCCAAACCCTGATTCAGAATCTGATTCTGAAAATACTGGTAAAAGATAGATCATCGATGCAGACCCAACTACTATTGTTGCAATTGCAACAATTCAACTAGAAGAACCAACAGATCTTGAAGAGGGGAGGCGCCTTTTTCATTCACAGATGTGGGTGAAGGGGACCCCGTTGCATTTTATTGTTGATAGCGGAAGCCAGAAGAACCTCATCTCAGTAGAGGTCATCAAATAGTTGGGATTGTCGATAACACCACACCTGTAGCCATACAACATCGGGTGGCTTCACCAAGGATGAGATCTCCATGTCAGCCAACACTCTCGATTGTCATACGACATCCAACCCTTCAAGGATGAGGTATTATGTGATGTTTCCCCATTGGATGTCTATGATGTTTTGTTGGGCCAACCATATATGTGGAAGTACCATGCTATTTATGAGTCTCGACCCCATAGTGTCATTGTTACTTTGGGGGGTCATCTCTACAGAATACCACAGGTAATTACGACTATTGTTCCACCTAAAAAGTGTTGCAAAGTAGTATCTCATACTAAAAAAATCATCTTCTTCATAATCTGTTCAAAATGTTAACAGAAGGATACTGCAACCACTACAACCTCGACCCAAGCACCTTCTATCCAAAAGAAGCAGGTCGACAAGATTGCAGCAAAACACAAATATTCCTTTTTCACACAGTCATCTCATGTAGCTAGACTAGTTAAAAAGGTCCAACCCTTCCAACCACATGTTCATGACAACCTTCAACAAACCAGGCAGTGCAACGTCTCCAGCAAGGCAAGCATCTCACCAAGATTCAGATTCAACAATCGCTTTACCCTCTCCCCCTGGAACTCAATGCAATGGAGACCATTGCTTCCTAAGGAGGGAGGATTGATCCATGTGGATATCAGTGGCCACCCACCTTTTCCAGCTAACTCAAAATAGTTTTATGGCAATTTTGGTAATTTACTATTTTTAGTAGTTTTCTCGGGTCCCAAACTTTCGAGGTTGTTTTGAGGCCCTAAATGACGTTTTTTGGGAACACGGGGATAAATATGGGTAGTTAAATGTTTCTCACACAAAATTTGTAGTCGTCGAATAGATCTTTCCAACGAGCTATCATGCATCCCAAACGGAGATTGTATGCCAAAGTTATGCCCCTGGGAAGTTGACGTATCGACTACCCCCATCGTGGCCCGCAAACCTTTTGGATTTTCATCTTCTGGGGTTAGGGTTTTGGATTTTCCTTATGTTAAAAAGGCCCTTATATCCTCATTGTAATAATCATCTTCTTGCAAATGCGAGTAGTCGTCATCTCTTCTCAGAGATAAGATGCCACCATTCTAGCGAGTCTTTCACTCTGTATTTTTGCAGTCTCTGTACATTTATTTCATTAATAGAAATCGTGTATTACTTTATCTTTGTGTTTATGGTTGAATCTCTGATACATTTATGTTATATTTTTTTATATCCGATATATCTCTGTGCATTTCTTTATTATATCTCTGCTCTCATTTCGTGCCGAAAATAATCCAGATCAGTGGTATCAGAGCAGGTTTCTCTTGATTTTTTTTTCAGTGCATGTCGCCGATGAGGTATGGGTATATAAAGTTGGGTCTCTACCTTGTCTCTCTTGAGGAAAATTTCTCTTGCACACCCAAGAAACCCTCAATGGCGAAAGAAAAGAAAAATGATGGAGAAGACGATCCTATCATTCTGTTGCTTGAACAAGCTCTCACACGACAGAGGGATCAAATGATGCAAAATGTTTCCCACATCCTTCAACACATTTCGATAGCATTAGGTGCATATTCATAAAGAGGCCACTTCAGAGGCACCTCGCCTTTTAAGGTACAGGTTAATTTTGATATTCTTGTATTTGAAGGTCAGATAGATGCGGATGCCCTGGACAAATGGTTAAATCTGTTATAAGGTGATTTCTCTGTTCATAATTTTTTCGACAGGGAAAGGATCACCTTCGCACTCCGTAAATATCTCCCCCATGTCAAACATTGGTGGGAAACTTACTGGGAGCAGAGTTCCATAGAGGATTCTGGGATATACGGGGCCGAGCCCACTTGGGATTGTTTCATGGATGCGGTAAAGGAACAATATTACCCTGTCGGAAACTATGAGGACCAATACATGAGATGGACCACACTACAGAAAGAGAGGGGCCAAGAAGATTTAGAGTTCACCGATACCTTCCATACCTTGCGCACCAAGATGGGTATCAAAGACTTCGAATGACGTTTGGTTTTGAAATAACGTGGGGCTCTACACAGATACATCCAAACTGAAATGGATTTTCTGGATATCTCATCACTCGGTGTTGCTTATCGATATGTTGTTAAAATTTAGCAGAAATTTAAGCACCAGAACAAACGGGAGTTCGGGTCTGGAAATCCGCAACAACCAAAGTATGAGAAATACAACCCTAACGAACAGTCTCCTGAAAACCAGTTCAAGCCACAAGAAAAGAAGGGTCACGTAAAGACGAAGAATGACACTGGAAAATGGTTCGATTTCCACAAAATCCCCTAACACAACACCAATGAATGTCGCTCAAAACAGTCATTGGTGGTCGAGATCAAAGACGACGAGCCGAACCTTGATTCTGAATCTGATTCTGAAAATACTAGTAAAAGACAGATCATTGACGTAGACCCCACTGCTAGTGTCGCGACTACATCAATTCAATCAGAAGAACCAACAGATCCTGAAGAGGGGGAGCACCTTTTTCATTCACAGATGTGGGTGAAGGGGACCCCATTGAATTTTTTTGTTGATAGCGAAAGCCAGAAGAATCTCATCTCAGTAGAGGTCGTCAAACAGTTGGGATTGTCGACAACACCACACCTGCGACAATACAACATCGGGTAGCTTCACCAAGGACGAGATCTTCGTGTCAGCCAACAGTGTCGATTGTCATATGGCATCCAACCCTTCAAGGATGAGGTATTGTGCGATGTCTCCCTATTGGATGTCTGTGATGTTTTGTTGGGTCGACCATATATGTGGAAGCACCATGCTATTTTTGAGCCTCGATCTCGTAGTGTCATCGTTACTTTGGGGGGTCATCTCTAGAGAATACTAGAGGTAATTCTGACTATTGTTCCACCTAAAAAGTGTTGCAAATTAGTATCTCATACTAGAAAATTCATCTTCTTCACAATCTATTCAAAAGGTGAACATAAGGATACTGCAACCACTACAACCTCGGCCCAAGCACCTTCTATCCAAAAGAAGCAGGTCGAAAAGATTGCAGCAAAACACAAAGATTCATTCTGCACACAGTCATCTCATGTATCCAGAATGGTTAAAAAGGTCCAACCCTTCCAGCAACAGGTTCATGACAACCTTCAACAAACCAAGCAACACAACGTCTTGAGAAAGGCAAACAACTCACCAAGATTCAGATTCAGCAATCGCTTTCCCCTCTCCCCCGGGAGCTCAACGCGATGGAGACCATTGCATCCTAAGGAGGGAGTATTGATCCAGGTGGATATCGGTGGCCACCCACCTTTTCCAACTATATCAAAACAATTTTCTGGCAACTTTGGTAATTTACTATTTTTAGCAGTTTTCTTGGGTCCTAAACTTTTGGGGCTGTTTTGAGGCCCTAAACGACATTTTTTGGGAAAATGAGGAGAAACATGGAATTTAGTTCAATGTTTCTCACAAAAAATTTGTATTCCTCGAATAGATCTTTCCAACGAGCTATCGTGCACCCCAAACAGAGATCGTATGCCAAAGTTATGCCCCTGGGAAGTTGACGTATCGGGGCCCGCAAACCTTTTGGCTTTTCATCTTTTGTGGTTAGGGTTTTGGATTTTCCTTATGTTAAAAAGGCCCTTAGATCCTCAATGTAATAATCATCTTCTTGCAAATGTGAGTAGCCATCAAATCTCTTCTTAGAGATAAGCTTCCACCATTCTAGCGAGTCTTTCACTCTGTATTTTTGCAGTCTCTGTACATTTATTTCATTAATAGAAATCGTGTATTACTGTATCTTTGTGTTTATGGTTGCATCTCTGATACATTTATGTTATATTGTTGGATATCCGATATATCTCTGTGCATTTCGTTATTATATCTCCGCTCTCATTTTGTGCCAAAAATAATCCAGATCATTTAGATTATGAATTTTCAATTTCACACTTGGTCTATATTTGGATTTCGTAAATTTGGGAAATGGGGATTTTGGTTTTCAATTTTCTTTACAAAATCACTAAAATGAAATACTAACAAAATAGTGTAAATGGCTAAATGGACAAATGCATGGAAAACTGAAATGCAATAAATAAATAAATAATGATGATGATGCATTCTACTTGGAACAAAGTAGATACAATTTGCTCGCCAAATTTGCTAATAAAACTCAATTCAAAACTAATTTTTCCAATGAATATGAACTCCATGAAATGCGGAATTGACATCTCCAAAATATGACTCAATTCTTCTCTTAATATTCTGAAATAAGGCAAATTATTCACCTTTGTGAGAAACTTGTAGATTACGTTGCAAAGGGAAATGGTCATGAACTAATTGGGGTGTGTCACATGTTCCTCCTTTGGGATTAAGGTGAGAAAGGTTCCATTGACTCGAGACAGAATCACCTGTCCCGACTGTATGGAGTCCTCGATGATTTCCCAAACCTCCTCTTGTATCATGTGCCAGCGATGGTGAAATAATTTTTCATGAAACCATTGGGGCCAAGTTCTTTGCTAGTGGGAATGTCATGAAGTGCTTGATCCCCTTCTTCCTACGTGATTGGACACATCGGGGATACATTTTGATCCTTGGTAATGCAAGAAGGAATATGTTGAATGATGCGGTCAATGGTAGGTTGTATGTCCCTGGGGGGTTCTGAAAGGAGCTTCGTGTAATAAGTGACGAGTTCTTACTCAACATCTTCATTATTTTGAAGGTCCCAACCCTACTGAGATATCAGATGGGAAATTTGATTGATATGTTTGCATTGGAGCATAGAATGATGGGAAAATTGTGTGTTTCATTCCCCCTCTTTGAGCCATTGGATTCACAATTTATGTCGGCATAAAATTACTTCCTGTGAATGACGCTCCTCAATCCTTTTGATAAAGTTGGATTCATGATATTTGAGTTGCTCCGTAAGGCCTTGTTATTTGATTTGTTGTTGGAGATATTTCATCTACCAGTCCAGTAGCCTTTGGGAATTGAATATATTTCCAAAGGTGTCTTTATTCCAGTTCTTAAGGCGTTGTTTGAGGTTTTTCAGTTTATTTTGAAACTTAAACATGAGGGTACCCTGGGGGATGTCCACCTCCTTCCACCACCTTTGGATATTCGCTTAGAAATCCAGGTAGGGGAGATTGAAATTTTTGAAGTGGAAGGGCTTCTTCCCTAGTGTTCCACCGATGACCACCCAAATATGAATGGGCTAGTGGTATGGGCCTCCTGCATCGAGGACAGTTGAATTCAAGTTAACCCCATCAAGTATAAGAGGCTCCAAAATAAGGAATCTATCTAGTCAGAAAGCGACCTGCTCGGCATTGGATATTCAATTGGTCCAAGTGTAAGGTCCATTATGGGTTTCAATTTCTATCAAGCCCATATTGTCTTTCATAGATTGGAAGTGAATGCTATCACTGTACAGTATTCTGATCCCCCCTTTCTCTTCTTTCAAATTACAAATAAAGTTGAAGTCACCCCCAAGAATCTAGTGGTGATTCCCCATATGGTTACCTATCCACTCCAATTTTTGCAGAAAGGGTGCCTTTTCCCGTTGAGTAACAGGCCCATACACATTAGTTAAAAATCCTTGTTTGTTCAAGCCAATGACCTGAAACGAGGCTGAGATGGAGCACTTAGAGGTAAATAAATTATCCAATATAATATATTTAGGGTTCCAAGGGATGGATAAACCTCCATATTTTCCTATTGCATCTGTTCCCATAGTTCTTTCCTACTTCCAACATCTCGCAAAAATTTGATCAGCTTCCTCCCCTGCACATTTTTTTTCTTGTAAGAAAAGAATGTCAGGTTGTTCCGAATAATCCGATCTCATACCATTCATTGTTTTCTATTACTGTTGAGTCCTCTAATATTCCATGAAAGTTACTTCACGGTGAGGGAGGTGGAGGGACAAGGTGAAAGTTGTCTGATATCAGCCAAATCTGTCTTGAATTTACCATAAATTTTCCTACCTTTTGAATGAGTCGATTAGAAGGATTGCATCCTCGTTTATTTTCATCCTTGGAGGGTTTCCTCTGTTCCTTTGGTATCCCCCTTTGAATACCCAATCTAGAACTAGATCTGGGATAGATGTTAGCGGATGAGTTTAGGAACACCTTATGCACTTTATGCAGCTGATCGAAGGGAATGGTATATAACTCATGTTTCTTATAATATTTCTCCAAATGAAGTAGATCAATATCAGATAAATATTGATCCTCTATGTCCATTTCATAATCCCAATCATCCCCTCCTAGGCCAACAGATTCCAAGGTCCCTATTGTTGGGCAAGGGAGAGCTTGATCCAAAGTTGGATTTTGCGTCACTTTTCCTTTGGAGATCCCTGTGGGGGACACTGCATGGGAGGGGGGATAAGGGTCAAATGGGACTTCTAAGGTGTGTTGAATGGATTCAAAGGAGTTTTTGGTGGAGGGATCCTTTGAGGTAGATGGAACCTCTTTCTTGGTCGATTTCCTATGTTGATCAATGACCTGCACAAAGCCTTATTTTTTCTTGTCTGCTTTAGGGGATTCTACTTTGTTTGGGTTATTGAGGGGGAATTCTCGGAAAATATGTCCATGCTCAATGGTTTGGGACCATTCCTCATCTTGATATTCTAGATAAATAGAACTAGACAAGGGTTTAGAAATATTTAGATACACACATATACGGGCATAAGAGGTATACCATCTATGTCTTGTGGCCTCACATGCCTTAACATAAACACCAATAAAGTTGTCGATGAGTGAAATAATTTATTCCAGCCAAAATTCCTCAGGTAATGAGTAGAGACGAATCCATATTGACGCATGTGAGAAGTCCTCCTTTTTTGGGCTAAATTTCTTTGTCCAAAATCGTAGAAAAGACCCATCGAGTTGAAAAAATAAGGGCCTCTATTAAATATTCTATTTTGATATTCAATATTATGGAAGATAATGGTAAAGAAACCCTTGGAACCTAGTTATAGGTCGTAGTGGTCTTTGGGTCTCCACCAATGATGTATCAATTTTACTAAATCCCATTTGAAGGCTATAGAACTTAAAAATTTCCCACCAGAGCGTAATCCCTCATATATTACTTCTGGTCTTATATTTTGGGTGTGTTTATGAGATACTTTGGAGCCATGGGCGCTTGAGGGAGACATTTTCCAGGCTCCCAAATGCAAGTTTCTTTTGCATGGTCTGGTTCAGGATCTATTTCCATGTATCTTTTCTTCTGCAATCCCTCCCATAGTTTTTCACACATTTCAGAAGATGGCTCAAAGGGAGACCACTTGTTATGCCCTTCTCTCAAGGAGGGAGAGGATACTTGACTATAGGAGGGGGCACGAGTCCCCCCTTCCATGACGACCATGTCTAAACTAGGCTAAGGTAGCCGCAAGCTCAAAGTTGAAAGTTCAGAGAAATCCTAGGTTTGAGAAAAACCCTAGCAGAGTGCTTCAAACATTAATAAAATATGAAAAATGCATCCTCTTTACTAATATTTAGTTTCCTAAATTACTTCTTGATCTTGATCATTTGAATATTTATGATGCTTCTTCTCTTTGTACAAGGCTATACTGTGCAATGCCCCATTTTCTTAGGAAATTGTATCAATAATTCCATTTATGGTTTCAACAAGTGAGCGTCGAGGTACATCTTTAATCCTAGAAGTATCTCTTAAGTGTTTAAGTTTTGCCATCTCCAGTAGGATTTTAGCATTCCTATCACTCAATGGAAAAGCATTACCTTGGTTGTTGATATTATGAATTTTCAATTTCACACTCGTCTATATTTGGATTTCATAAATTTGGGACATGGGGATTTTGGTTTTCAATTTTCATTACAAAATCACTAAAATGAAATATTAACAAAATAGTCTAAATGGCTAAATGGACAAATGGATGGAAAACTGAAATGCAGTAAATAAATAATGATGATGATGCATTCTACTTGGAACAAAGTAGAAACACTTTACTCGCCAAACATGATAATAAAAATTCAATTCACCGCTAATTTTTCCAATGAATATGAACTCCATGAAATGAGGAAGTCTCATCTCCAAAATATGACTCAATTCTTCTCTTAATAGTCATAAAGAAAATTATTCACCTAGCCTCTATGTGAGTTATGCCATTAGTGCCAATCCTTCTCAAACCAAGTTTTTTCAAAAACTTGTGTGTTTTAGTTTTTCACAACATGAAAGTTTATTACATATTGGATTGCATCAAAAGAGTCCACCAACTTCTTACACTCACTCATACCTAAATATGTATTACTATAGCATTCCATGATCATTGTCCACCAACTTCTTACACTCACTCATAGCTAAATATGTATTACTATAACATTCCATGATCATTGTAGTTTTGCTATTTTTTTTTTATTATTTTAGCAAAGTTGATTTTCTTCTTTCCACTAATTAAAATAAAGAAATACTTTTGATCTTTTAAATTAGGGTTGATCACCTCCTTATAATATCTTAATTTTCCTTAAAATATTTAATATTCAACCTATACACAGTCAATATTATATGAAAAATCACATTGATTATTATAATTAACAATATTTTATTATACACTATTATATTCAGTAATAAATTACTTATTACTTATTTATTTTTAAATGTATTACTATAATTAAAAATAATGATCTTTCGCCATTCAATGATAAATCAAACTTATTATTGTAATATTCTCTTATTTATAAATTAAGATATTTTTAATTATAATTATTATAAATATCACTTTCCTATCTATTAGAATATTTGATTTTTCTTCATTATAAGTTAACGGGCCCTGGGCTACAAAGCAAATAAAACAAAATTTTATCACGTTCATACGACTTATACTATGAAAATATATTTATAATATTCATATTTTCATATCATTTGTAATATTTTATCTTTATGAAATAATTGGCTCTACTTTGTATGGATTTCCTAAGTATGCAATGACACCTCACAGTTATTCACTATTATATCCATGAAAAGTAATGATAAAAGTAGGGATTTCCTAAGCATGCAATGACACCTCAGAGTTATTCACTATTATAACTATGAAAAGTAATGATAAAAGTACTTTGTAAAAATTAGTGAGTTAGCCATTCACAGAGTTTTGCCAAATTTTTGATGAGATCCTTTTTAACCGATTATCATGGTTAAATTTGCATAAAGACCTGATAATCATGGTTAAATTTCTATAAGTACTTGAGGTTGCATATCTTATCCAAATTTGAAGTTTTCTATCATTGACCAATATTCAATCTCCATTAAAATGCAAAAATAATATAAAAATATAAAATAGCTTCATCCATTTCATCCATTCCCAATAATGGACCAATATTCAATCTCCATTAGAATGCAAAAATAATATAAAAATATAAATTAGCTTCATCCATTTCATCCATTAGAATGCAAAAATAATATAAAAAAATAAATTAGCTTCATCCATTTCATCCATTCCATGGAAATAAATCCGCCCCACTCCCACCAATAATTAAAAACTTGGAAAGAACCTTTGTTTCTCATTCCATCCATATAATTATATTTTTCATAGCAATGACAGTGGCCACCAGAGAAAGTGTTTTGAAGCACGCCACAAAAAGACATGTTATTTGTGATCGCAGTCGATTCTTCTATTTCTCCATGATCGAAACTTATTGCAGATGCGCACATATTTCTCCATTAATAGGCTACTAGCAGCATTACAGCCGCCCACCCGTCACTAACGAGATAAGAGATAAGTGCATACCATCCAAATTTTCTCTACTGTCTCTCATAAATGATTACAAAAGTGTAATAAGCCTGATCTCTCTCATAAATTTTCTCTTCTTGCTTTGCTACTCGGCTTCTACTGGGACGAATAGTATTATTAGACTCTCAGAACCTTGTCTGCAAAGTAGCAATGGTAGGCTTTATTATACAGAAACAGGGAGAAGGTAGAAACAGCCATTCCTCGTTTAAATATATGAGAGATGCTTGGTATTGCGTATTTGAAGCTCTGCTAGACCCATATTGGCTTCATCTTTCTTACTTTGTTGGAATTTCTATAATAGGCTTCCTTTTTCTACGTCTCTCCCATACCAAAAGCCATGGCCACTTGAACCGGCTGGATGCTTTCTATTCTTCTGTGTCGGCTGTAACAGTCACAAGCCTAGGAGCTGTGAGAATGCAAGAATTCTCTGAGTTCCAGCTTGTTAGTCTTACAATATTGATGCTAGTAGGAGGGGAAGTCTTCACTTCCATTCTTTGTCTACATCTCAGAAGACTTTCAGCCAATAGTAAGCAGAATATGCCAGATTGTGATCTACAACACTGGGAGATGAACATGGATATTGCTGGAGATGAAAATATGAATTCTTACGATAAGTTTCCTCAGACAATGGGTTCTGATCGATTGATTTCCTCTATTGATCATGAAACCGATACAAACAATACAAAATGTGATCAGATGACGGAGGCATGCAATGATCATAAATACAAAGAAATGGAACAAAACCAAGACATGTTTAAGTCTGAGAATATTGTTGAAGATGATTTAAAGAACCGAGCTGTCATCTTTCTTAGCTATATTACTCTGGGATATCTTGTGGTAGTTCAGTTAGTTGGTATTTTAGTTACAATACTGTGCTTTTCTTTTTCTCCTGGTAGAGAGCACATCCTAGACAGCAGAGATATAAAAAAGTTTACATTTTCTGTGTTTACAATTGTATCGTCATTTGCTAACTGTGGATTTATTCCACTCGACGATAATTTGTTGCCATTTAGAAAGGACAGCGTCCTTCTTTTCACAGTGGCATTGCAGGTGTTACTGGGAAACACAATGTATGCTCCATGCTTGAGACTCATTATATGGACTCTGCACCGGTTTAGCAGATCAGATGGACCTAACAAGAAGTTGTATGAATATATCCTGAAAGATAGATCCAGGAAGCTCTATGACCACTTGTTTCCAACCAGTCTCTCTGTTTGGCTCGTCATCACTGTTGTAGGATTCCTCACTGCTCAGCTAGTTCTAATCTGTGTGTTGCACTGGAGTTCGGAATTGCTGGATGGACTGGACACATGGGAAAAGCTGGTTGCTACAGGCTTTCAGTCTGTGGCCATTAGACATGCAGGTGAAACCGTTGTGAATCCCCAACTCCTATCACCTGCTGTTATCGTCCTGTATATCGTCATGATGTGAGTTATCTCTCAATCCATCTTCTTCCACCATAAATTTAAATTATATTTTTTTAAACAAAACCCACTTCCACTTGCCCCATGGTATACCAAGTTCGTAAGATGCAATAAGTTTCCGTAGATGAAAGGGTGCTTCATGTTTAAAGTAGAGGAGATCATATTACATTCCGTCTTAATAAAAAAAGTTAGGTTAAGATGGATTTTATCAAACATGCCCTTAGGTTTTTCATCTTCATAGCTTTAAGGAGTCTACAGCAGCGTTATTTTTCCTGTCAAGAGTAATCACCATTACTCATCTTAACATGAAAATTCAATGATTTAGATGACTTGGTTGTCAGGTATTTGCCACCTTATCCACTGTATATTGCCCACCAAGAGGAAGATGCAGTGAAGGTAAAACAGCCGAAGAAGACAGGTGAGGGGCATTTCTGCAAACAGGTTAAAGTCTGCCAGGCAGATGAGAGGAGCATACGCCTACAACTTGAGAAGTTTTTGTTTCACGATGCGTGCTATTTGATTATAGCTGTCATCGTCATTTGCATTACGGAAAGAGATAGCATTTCTAACGATCCCCTCAACTATAATGTTCTGAATATCGTCTTCGAAGTTGTGAGGTATATGTTTTATTTTAGTTTCAGACTGAACAGAGAGATAAGCTATGTCTGTCCTTCTTTTNTCATTTGCATTACGGAAAGAGATAGCATTTCTAACGATCCCCTCAACTATAATGTTCTGAATATCGTCTTCGAAGTTGTGAGGTATATGTTTTATTTTAGTTTCAGACTGAACAGAGAGATAAGCTATGTCTGTCCTTCTTTTCGGTGTCAGGATATGTCTATGTAATGAAGATTATCCAATAAACTGATATAGAATTATCTTAGATTGAAAATTCTTAATGTCTATTAAATTTGTCCAAAAATATCAGGTAGATTGATAAATATTCAATTAATTTTAATCAGCAGAATTGAGTTTTGATTACATAAAAACAAACTAAGTATATTTTATAATTTAGTATTGAAAAATAGGTTAGAGTTACAATAAATGCTTTTTCTAAATGCTTTGTCTAATTGATGTAGGAAATGGGTTTTTTAAGTATAATTAGGGTTACATAAATTTGTATGAAATCTCTATTTTTTTTTTTTTAAATTTATTTCTGAATGCAGAAATGAATTCAACATGCTGATAATACTGAAAACCCCAATACACTAAAATTATACATAAATAATCACTTAAATCTATAAATTTAACAATTTCATTTCATAAAAAGTTTATAATGCTGCTTTTAAATATACATGGTAAACCCTCTTAGTTTGTATATTAAACCAGAGTTTAGTTGAGTATGACATGAACTTATATACATTGTAAACCCTCTTAATTTGTATATTAAATTTTAGTTTAGTTGAGTGTATGTTAGGATTGTTTCTTAGTTTTTATCCAAAATCTTTGGACATACATAGCAAACACACAAATTCAATAGCCTCTCACTGAAAAGTACTGATGATGATAGTTTATCTATACTGAACAACTCTGGTCGTTGCAGCGCGTATGGGAATGTTGGAATCTCAATGGGCTATAGTTGTAACCTGTTCAGGAAGCTTATTATACATTCTGAAGGGCACTGCGAAGAGGTGGCTTATAGCTTATCTGGGAAATGGAGCTCTAAAGGGAAGGTTGTAATCATATTGGTCATGTTTGTCGGTCGGCTTAAAGGAATTAAACGAAACAGCTGTATGTTCTTAAGTTCCACAGCCAAAATCCGCAGGTATATTCATAGGCAGCTGAAAATCATCAAAAAATCCATTCCTATATGTTCGATTTACAGATCATGATCATTCATGAACACACTGAGTCAGGACGTTATTAAGGGAGCAATGGCTTCTCCTGATCATGCAATGATGTCAACAGGTTAAGGAATTCGCAATAGTTAATAGTTATTTATAATTGCAATATTGACATTATTTAATAGTTATTTATAATTGCAATATTGATCTTGTTGCGTTAAGGGCTATGTCATATTGTGAAATTCATCAAGAAAAGCTATGTCACATTGTGAAATTCATCAAGAAAACATCAAAATCAAACATATGAATATTATAAAGTAAAGAAAAATGAATGTTACAATTGCACATAGTCATTGAAGAATATCACAAGACAACAAAATCTTTGATGGACATTACAATGCGAAAAAAACCCTTAATAAATGTCACAATGTGACATTAGATTTTATGAATTATGCAATGTTACATAGTTATTAACATGGCAAGATGAATGTCTCAATCCGAAATAACCATTAAGCAACGCAACAATTTCACATTATAGTTCACTAAAGAGCGTGATACTAAATAATATTTTTAATAATATAAAATTATACAATTATAATAATATAGTTGATAGTATTAAAAATATTAAAATATTATATTTCATAGGATTATGTTGGATTGTGACATTCCTTAATAGTTTTTTCATATTGCAACATTAATCATGCCACAATAATGAATATCTGACATTGTTGAATTCATCAAATGTCATGTCGCATTGTGATGTTTATTAAGGGTTTTGTCACATTGCAATGTTCATTAAAGGTTTTTTCATATTACAACATTTATCAAGGGTTATGTTGGGTTGTGACATTCTTCAATGGTTATCTTAGATTGTGACACTCATTTTGGCTTACTTTATAATATGGATATGTTTGATTGTGATTTTGCTCAATGGTTATGTTACATTGAGACATTCATCTTGGTTAACTTGTTTCAACTTCCTACATTAATTATGGTTATGTTGCATTGTGGTGCTCATCAAGCATATGTCACATTATGACATTCATAAAGTGTTTTGTTGCATTATGACAATCATTGAGCGCTATGTTAGATTGTGTCATTCCTTATCGGTTATTTCATATTGTCACATTCATCTTGCCATGTTAATGTCTATGTCACATTGCAACATTCATCAAATGTTATGTCTCGTTATGATGTTCATTATGTCGCATTGTGATGTTGATTAAATGTGATGTCACATTGTGACATTCATAAAGAATTTTGTCACATTGTGATCCAAGTGGATATTGGTGGCCACCCACCTATTCCAAATGGCTCCTCGTGTTTGCTTCTTGTTCAACATGTTCTTCTGTAATGCTTTGTAATTGTGAGTTCTACACTTATAGGGTTGTCTAAAGCCCTACACATCCTCTAGGTGGATACGAGTGGCCTCTCGCCTAATCCAACTGGCTTATTTTGTATGTTTTCATGTCAACACATCTTGTTGTACTTCCAAGGCCATTTTGGGGCCCTAAACGTTGTTTTTTTGGCTCGTCGTGTTCAAACTATAGACAAAGTCAAATTTTGACAGTGGAATGTGTAGTTCTCTGAAAGACCTTTCCAACAGGCTATCACACACCTAAAACAAAGGTTGTATGCAAAAGTTATGATCCTTGGAAGTTGAGGGACCATATTACACCAACTTACCCATAGGCCCCACATGAATTTTCATGTTTCACCTTCTAGGGTTAGGTTTTTGGATGTCTAGAGTTTTGGCATTCATGAGTAATATCAAAAATGCCTTTGGAGCCTCATTGTAATCCATTCTTCTCAGACGGATGCACGTAGAAGCCACATCTCTTCCCATAGATAACTACTACCATTCGAGCAAGTGTTTTAGTTCTACAGTTTTACAGTTTCAACCTATTTCATTATTTAATAGAAGATATTGTCCACTAGATATTTGTGTTATTATTCTTATCTGTGTGTCTATTGTATTTAGTCTGTTAATTAGTTCGTTCCTTTCCTAAATCCGAATCATTATTATCAGAGCGGTCTTCTCTTCATTTATTTGTCCTCGTGCATGTCCCCGATAATATCTGGGTACAAGAAGTTGGGACTCGAACCAATCGATCCATTACAATATCGATGGCGTCCAGCCCGAAAACAACCCATGGGGGACAAAAATAAATATGATGGAGTAGGATATCCTATTAAAATGTTGCTCGAGGAATGTCACTCGCAACAAAGGAACAAAATGATGGACAAGTTCATGTAGATCCTTCGACGACTACCCACAGAAGAAGCATATTCATCAAGTGACCATGCAAATCGCTTCAAGGTACAAGTAAATTTTGATATTCCATTATTTGAAGGACTAATAGATGCATATGCTATAGATAAATGTATAAATCTACTCAAAGGATATTTTGGGTCCAAATTTTTTCCGATAGGGAAAATATCACTTTTTCACTCCTCAAGGTAGTTCCCCATGTTAAATACTCATGGGATACGTACTCTAAGAAAAGGTTCGTGGAGGAATGTACAATGTTTTTGGTGCACCCTACATGGGATTCCTTCTGGGATGCATTAAAAAATAGTACTACCATGTTGGAAGCTATGAGGACCAGTACATGAGATGGACCACCCTACGTCAAGAAAGGGACTAGACAGTACCACATTTTAGCAATATTTTCCATACCCTATGCACCAAATTGGGTATCAAAGACTTTGAGAGTCATCTAGTGCTCAAATACTGTGGATGTTTTCATAGATACATTCAAACACAAATGGAGTTCCTGGACATTGCCTCATTGGGCACGGCTTATAGATATGTTGACAAGATTGAGCAAAAATTTAAGCAAAAACGACGAGAGGTTGGATCTGCAAACCCCTCATAGATGAAATAGGGCAAAGGTAGCCCCAACCCACACATCAAGAGACCAAGTCGAGATGGCCACCCTCAGGACAACCAGTCCAAGTCGCAACACAAGAAGGGAAATGAGAAGACGAAGAAGGATATGGGAAAATGGTGTGAGTACCATAAAATTCCTTGGCACAACATCTAAGAATGTCACTCCAAGCAGTCTCGCATGGCCGAGTTGAAGGCTTTCGAGTTAGAGGCTGATTTTGATTCCAAATCAAATCCTGAAGGAGGGAATAAAATTATCAATGTTGAACCCAGTTCCACTTTCGCTACCACCAAAGTCCGGACAAGAGAACCAGAAGAGCCAAAGGTAGAGTGTTGGCACAGGGACAGAACTGGGGTTCAACGCTTCAACAACACACCAACAAAACCCTAACCAATGACCCTTTTGGCAACACCTGCGAAGCAGATGAAGTCTCACCCGACGTAGATGCAAGGGTTGTTGCAGGACTCAAATGTATGCAACCTAGTTGGGACATAGATATGTGATTATAACACTTAACAAAGCACTTACCAATTAACCTTCATCAGTAATTAACTCTTATTCACATCATAGATCCAAACCCTAATTACAAAGAAACACAGTATTCAATAAGATCTAACACATTCAAGCACTTAACATGGGGAAACATATGAGATCTAACAATCATTCACATTTCCAAGAACTAAGCTGTTATACTAGATGCATCATACATAAAGATATCAACACTAAGAAGAAATCACATCACTAACATACAAACATAATGCACAAAGAAATCATAACACAGGATATACGTGGTTCACCCCAGTGTGGGGCTATGTCCACCAACTCTTCATCTTTTTTATTATCTTATGTCAATATCCTTACATGCACAAAGCCTCATAACCCACTTCGCATATAATAGGAGATCTAGGCACACCTCTCCAGATCCTCCTTCCCTGAGCTAGGTCTAAGCACAAAGCCTTCTTACAATCACTTGCACTTAGCTCTGCAAGTTCTTAACACATAGTATGCACAAAGCATCCACAAATATTCACACTTAACACATTAGTCTCTTCCTACATCGCCTAGATATCTATTTATACATTACAAAATGGGCTTAAACATGGGTAAACCCATGGGCCGACATCCCATACCTGTTACATAAACCCTAAACCCAAAAATTTCCCTAAAAAGGGGTTGAGATCCTGCGATCTCTTCTTCGACTTGTGCTCCGCCTTCGACTAGCTTGTCGAAGTCCCAAAAGAGGTAAAACATGACCAAGGATCTCCAAAACTTGGTCAAGGGCCAACAGGCCCCCAACACTCACTTGTGACTCATCCTGAGTCACTCTGGTCTAGGTTATTCTACCTCAAAAGTCTCGAGCTTGGCTCAAGTTGCTTCAACCTATTGGTCTTCCAAGGCCTCCTTCTCGGCGAACTATTGAATAATTGGCTTGTTCACAGGTCCTTCTAAGCGTTGTTCTAACAAAGTGTCTTCTTGTTCTAGCTCTCCTCCTCAGCCTTCAATCTCCTCAAAAAGTAGGCAAGCTGCATCCTGGACTGGCTGGAGCTTTTGAGTCACTTCCATGACTTTGATTTGTATGGAATGGACCTGTTGTTGATCCGTGCAATGTTCTTGGGATATTTTCATCCTTTCAACTGCTGACAGGAGTTTCAAGTGCGCTTGTATTGTTTCTTATTGCTTCTTTGCTTCCTGAAGTTGCGACTCCAGTGTCTTCAGTTATGGGTCCTTGGTAAGTCATTGATAAGTCTGCGCACTACGAATTATTAGTTGTTTTCACTCGATGGCTAATTCTTTGATCCTTTAAACTACTCTCCTAGTAGTTGCTTCTCTCTGGTCTCTCACTTCCTACAGAGTGCTTGGAATTGTTTGTATCTCTAGTTCTATGGCCTTCTATTGAAGCTGTTGAATGGCTTCTGCAAGCTTCGTGACTTGATTCACTATCGGACCTTATTCCATCTGCTCCAAGCCTGTCACAGAGTGAAGTGCTCTATTGAATGCTTCTTTAACTCTAACCTGTTCTGCGAGTAGATGTTCTTTCTCTTGCTAGATTTGTGTTTTATTTTCTTCGAACTTGGTTTGGAGGTCATCCTTCTCCTACTGTGCAACTCGATGATGCTCTATGATTTCCTCTTGTGCTTTCTTCAGGGCCATTGTGGCTTGCTCTTTTCCTTCCTGCTGATGCTAGATGCATCAAACTCTTCTCGAATAACCACCGAACTTCCAATGAGGTTGGGGTCGGACAATCCTGCCTGGTCGACTGGTATAAGGAACTCTGCGAGCCATTCCTTAGTGATTTCTTCCAGGTCCTCCTCTGTGAGGTTGTAGTAGGACTGAATCTCTTCTTTACTTTCATCTATGTGCGAAATAATATAAATAAAATGCCTATCTTCACGGAACTTCATAAGGGTCCTGAACATGTCCAGGGTATTCAGCGTCATACGGGGGAAAGACTCAATAGCCCTCTTTCGCTGTAGGTAGTAGGTATGGAATACTGCGTTTGACTTCCATTGTTTCCCCATATCACTTGAATACCAAAGCGTGGTGAACTTCCCAGCTAGTGGCTCAAACGACTCAATGTTAGGGAAGGTCGCACCTTATGGCATCTCCCAAGCAATGAATGCGATGAGGATTAGTATCCATCTAAAATGGATCTCATAGCCCTGATACTGAGCTTCACAACAATCCAGTTCTAAATGATTGACTAGATAACTAGTCCAGTTCATCTGTAGGCCTTCCACGCATTTTCCTGCGAGGTCAACGACAAACCCTATGACCTGCGTGGGTCTGTTCTTTCAGACTAGCTTACCAACAATCAACTAGAAATCAAGGCACACTCTGCCATTCTAAATGAAGGCTACCTTGTAGCCTCGCATCCATTTCTCTACATCATTGTAGGTGTCTTTGATCTTCTGTACCAGGGCGCGATCTGCAACCTTCCCTGGATAGAAGTCTTATGGGTTTGGTCCCTGTATTCTCAATCCAGTGATCCTATGGATCAGCGCTGGATCAACAGTGATGTTTCTGTCTAACCATAGATACCCGCCATGGAAGCATGACAACAGGAGATTGACACATGCATTAACCTCCCAGTGCCTTCCAAAATGTGGTATCTTCATCCCGTTCAAGGTAGTGGAACTCACGATGTCCATAGTCCATGGCTAGGGGATTCTCTTAGATTTCTTCCCCTTGGTCTTGGTCGAATATTTGCGAGGTGCGAGTATGCCATAGCTCTTACGGTCTCCTAGGTTATACTCACTGATATTCAAGGTTGGAATCCTCTATAACTGCGGTCTGACTGATTGTATTCCCTTCGGGAGGTACAAAGTGATGACTATGTAGTCGAAGTCCCTCGGGACACTATCGGGACTCACCACACCATCCAGGGTTGGGATGTAGTCGGGTAGGATGGATGGAATTAGCTTTGCATTCACCAAGTCATCATGATGCTTGGTTATTTTCCCAATCGCAACTCAAGATGGTCTAGATCCATGAGCATTCGATGGGGAAGTTTTCACTCCTCGCATTGATGAGGCTTGGATGCCTGCGGACATCACCTTCTCGGCCAAGAGGTCTATTAGAATCTCTTTGACAAAAAAAAATTCTGCACTAATTTCGTCTTACAGGCACACTCGAGATCTGATATCTTAGGTCGGTGAACAATACTCAATGTAACAGAATGGATGGCGAGGTCTTAATGATCACTGCACGATATCAACTAGTTCTCTCTGGGCTCAGATAGTCACAATTGGAAAAAGTATTCTCGGTGCAATGCTCTACGAGATAAATATATAACACCGTAATGGTTTCTTTCAATGGGTCACAAAGCCTTATTCAATGCAATTCCATCGATTATGGTGCAGTCCCAACGGTTCAATGGCGAACTTTCAGGCCATAACTTCTTTCCTAACCGTTGGGGAGTGTCGATTGAACGGTCATAATGGCTCCAACGGTCATATTGCTCCACCATGGAGAAGTGTCATTTTATGCTTTAATGATATTCCAGTGAAGTTTGAGTTACGTAAACCATTCTTCTACGAAGTATTCTCTATAACTTCTTGCAATTTTTCTAACTTTTCTCTCTTCTTACTGAGCTTTCTGGCCTTCTTTCCTGTGATTTGAATTACTAGTTTCCTCTTTCCATTATTGTTCTTATCTCCTCTTGGCATGATAACTTCTCACCATGGAGATTCTTTCATAGGGTTCAAAGGTAACACTTCTTCTCTTTCTGGGGTGGGTTCTCTACTCTCTCGTACAAACAAGTGTCTCCAATCAAATTCTTCTTCTATCAAAGTGCCATGATCATGCATAAATGTATGGTTAAGTATTCCACATAGGGTTATTATCTTTCCTCTAAATAATCCTATTCCTCGTAATGAAGGAAAAATAACAGGCTTTCCCAAAATTTCCCAAGTTCTTGCTGTCATGATATTCACCCATGTTTCCTCATCTAGGACACAATCTATGTCGAAGTCTCATATTCGTGTTTCTATGTACTCTTTCTATTTTAATACCTCTGATAAGTTGATATCTTTGTGATCATCCAAGGTTTCTTTCATCTATAGTAATACAGTCTCTAATTCTTTCTGTGGTTCTATGATATCCCTCGTTTCTTGGCTTGTCTCATAGTTTACTTGTTTCGTATTCATATTTTCAACTTTAGCAATCATTCTAGGACAATCCAAAACTTCATGTTCCATATATTTACATCAAAGACAACTAGGTCTTCTACCAGGGAATTCCTTAGAAAGGTGTCCTGGTCTTCTGCAACTATAACAAAGGGTTAATACTCTCTTTCTCTTAAATGATCCCCAACCCTTCCTATACTGCGCACTGGGATCACAGTAACTAACCTAAAAAAAATTCTTTCTAGGATCCTGCATCCATTTGTTAGTCCAAAAATTCTTTCTATGCATAGGGATAATATATCTTTCATTATTTCTATCAAATCTATTTGTATCAAATCTTCTTTCTTCTAACCATTCCCTAGTTTTTAGACTAGGACAAACTTTATCAAACATACCTAGATTCATTCTTAGAAACAAAAATTTTCACTTATCTTACCTTTCTTAGAGAACAAAGCTTCAATATCTTACCTATTTTCTTCATATAATACTTATCTTCTTAACACAGAGCTTCACAAGTCAAGCAAAATAATGTGCACTAAAGAAAGAGATCTACGCACAAAGATTTATTTTCTTCAATTCCCAACAATCACAGTTTCATGTCCAGAAAATAGAACCATTTGTTGGCACGGGGATAGATCTAGGGTTCAATCCTTCAACAACACACCAACATAACCCTAACTACTAGCCCTTTCGACAACACTTGCGAAGCAGATGAAGTCTCACCCGAGGTAGAGGCAGGGGTGGTTGCAGGACTCAAATGTATTCAACCTAGCTGGGACACATATATATGATTATAACACTTAACAAATCACTTAGCATTTAACATTCATTAGTAATTAACCCTTATTCACATTGGAGATCCAAACCCTAATTACAAAACAGTGCAGTATTCAACAAGATCTAACACATTCAAGCACTTAGCGTAGGGAAATAGATCAGATCTATAATTAATTCAAATTTCAAAGCAAGAAGTTATTATACCAGATGCATCATACATAAATATATCGACACTAAGAATAAATCACATCACTAACATACAACCATAATGCACAAATCAATCATAACACAGGATATACGTGGTTCATCCCAGTGTGGGGCTACGTCCACCAACTCTTTGTCTTCTTTATTATCTTCTGTCAATATCATTACATGAAAAAAGCCTTAGAACCCACTCTTCATAGGAAAAGATATATGTGCGCACCTCGCCATATCCTCCTTCCCCGAGCTAGGTCTAAGCACAAATCCTTCTTACAATCACTTGCACTTAGCTCTGCAAGTTCTTACCACATAGTATGCACAAAGAACCCATAACTATTCTCACTTAGCACATTGGCCTCTTCCTACATCACCTAGATATCTATTTATACATTACAAAATGTGCCTAAACATGGGTAAACCCATGGGCCAACATCCCATACCCGTTACATAAACCCTAATCCCAAAAACTACCCTAAAAAGGGGCTGAGATCCTGCAATCTCTTCTTCGAATTGTGCTCTACCTTCGACCATCTTGTTGAAGTCCCAAAAGATGTCAAACATGACCAAGGATCTCCAAAACTTGGTCAAGGGCCAAAAAAGGGGAACGCCTCTTTCACTCGCAGATGTGGGTCAAGTGGGATCCGATTCATTTGATTATCGACAGCGGTAGTCAGAATAACATGATTTCAGCAGAGTTCATCAAGCAGCTGGACCTGCGAATGACACCACACCTGCAACCCTACACCATCGGCTAGCTTCACCAAGGAATATATCTCTATGTCAGCCAACAGTGGCGTCTACCCTGCGACATCAATCCTTTTAAAGATGAAGTACTTTGTGATATTACTCCCCTTGAAGTTTGTGATGTTCTTTTAGGACAACCATATTTGTGAAAGCGTCATGTTGTGTATGAGTCTAGACCCCGTAGTGCTATTATTACTTTGGGTAGACAATTGTACAGGATCCCAAAGGTAGCGCCACCTACTACTACTTATTTGATCTCTGCTAAGAAATGTAGTAAGGTCATTTCATGGATCAGGAAGTTCATTTCTTTCTGATCTGTGCTCATAGTAAGTAGAAGGTTGTCACCACATCTATGGCCTCTATACAACACCTCCCTTTGTAGCCGAAGCAAGTGGACGGGATCGTGGAAGAATACAGAGACATATTCGCCTCACCTACAGGGGTACCGACACACTGCCAAGTCAGGCATCCAATTGATTTGACTCCCAACACACCTCTACCTAATAGACAATTCTATCGACCCTTGTTGATTGAGAATGACTAAATCAGGTGTCAGATGCAAAATCTTCCTCAAACGGGGCACATCAGACCCATTTTCTCTCCTTGAGGAAGCCCAATTGTACTGGTAAAGTAGAAGGATGAGACTTGGGAACTCTACATTGATTACAGAGCCTTAAACAAAATCACAGTCTCGAACCGCTACCTCATTCCCAGGATTGATGACCTTCTTGACCAACTCAAGGGGGCAAAGTTCTTCAACAAAATTGACCTAAATTCTGGCTACTACCAGGTTTCCATCTAACCAATTTATGTATGGAATACAACCTTCAAGTCTAAATAAGGTCTCTATGAATGGATATGCATGCCCTTTGGCTTAACAAATGCACCAACTGCTTTCATGAGGTTGATGGATGATGTATTGAAACCCTTAACCAACTCCTTTGTAGTAGTATATTTGGATGACATCCTCATCTTCAGAAGAACGTGGGAGGAGCACATGTGTCATATTCAACAGGTTTTGAGCACTCTGCACTAGTACAAGCTTTATGCCAACTTGAAAAAATGCAGTGAACCTCACGATGTCCATAGTCCATGGCTAGGGGACGATCTTCAATTTCTTCCCCTTGGTCTTGGTCAAATATTTGTGAGGTGGGAGTATGCCATAGCTCTTGTGGTCTCCTAGGTTATAGTCATTGATATTCAAGGTTGGAATCCTCACCAACTACGATCTGATTTCTTGTATTCTCTTTGGGAGGTACGCAGTGATGACTATGTAGTCAAAGTCCCTCAAGACACTATTGTGACTCACCACACCGGGGGTGGGATGTAGTGGGATAGGATGGATGGAATTAGCTTCGCATTCGCCAAGTCATCACGAGGCTTGGTTATTTTCTCAGTCACAACTCAGGATGTTCCAGATCCATGAACAGTCGATAGGGAGGCTTTCACTCCTCACATCGATGAGGCTTGGATTCATGTGGACATCACCTTCTCAGACATGAGGTCTATTAGAATCTCTTCGACAACATATTTTGTTGTGCTAATTTCATTCACCATGCACACTTGATATCTGATATCTCAGGTCAGTGAACAATACTCAATGTAATAGAATGGATGGTGAGGTATTAATGATCACTGTATGATATCAACTAGTTCTTTGTGGGCTCAGATAGTGACAATTGGAAAAAGTGTTCTCAGTGCAATGCTCTACGGGATAAATAGATAACACTATAATGGTTTTTTTCAATGGGTCGCTGTAATGTCCCCACTTTGGGACATCATCATAGGGCAGAGACTTATGATGACCAGAGTAGCCAGGTGGATGTTATAGCGAGTACAGGGGTATTTGAGAGGCACTGTGGGTTCTAGTTGGCATTTATCATCATATTCCATCATTATGAGCCATTCCACACAGGTTGTCTTTGGTTTCGTTCCATTCCGACGATTTCCATGATTTTGACTATTTTGAGCTATAAGTTAATTAAAATCACTGAAGAGGGCATTTTGGGCACATTACTTGGAGG
>ML787137.1:85664-95786 GCA_009831015.1 Picea engelmannii | reverse complement strand
TATATATATATTCTCACACTCAATATGTAGGATTGAAATATATTGAACATGAGATAATAAAGTTGTCTAACTAAGGAAACAATTCACATAGAAAGACAACGATTAAAGAAAATGTATATCAATGATGAATCTAGTAAAAGGTTACTAAGAAACTATAGATACACATATTCATATTCAAAGACTTTTTGAAAAATCCAAACTAATCATGAAAAGCAACTTATCAACGATTTTAAATAAACATGAATTCTTATAACTGACAATGGTGCACAGTATACAAAATCATATTCATTGAGAATGGAATTTATCAAATGAAAAGTATTTTATTAAACTCAAAACATGATAATAGTATCAAATTCTAAATAGTAACAAAAGACTTGAAAGTCTTCTATCAGTTTACAAAACTTGACAATAGTGCACCAGATCTATCACTAATTTCAAAATCAAAATATAAAATATTTCAAGAAAGAGATTGTGATAGCACAAGTCTCTCCTTGCCTAAGACCAACCTTTCACAATTATTTCATCCTCTCCCACCTCCCCTATAATGTATATCCATGCTTCTTTTACAGGTGTATGAGTTTTTTTCCTTCCCCTTAAGCTTAGGCTCAAATCTCACCATCATAACTTACAATCCAAATAAATCAATGAAAATCAAATAAAATATTATAAAAATCTAATTATGATAAAATTAAAACTAAAACAAAACAAACATACTAAATAAAATTAAACTAAAAGATAAATTAATTTTAAATAATAACTAAACTAAAACTATATTAAATCAAAGTTTAAAATGATTATCTTCTTAAAAAAGATTAAATTTCATTTAAACAAAAGAAAAACTATTCTAAATAATATAAAATTAAACATATCTTAAAGTAAGTTAACGTAAAAAAGAGAGAACTAAAATCTTTTAACTATGTAAAACCAAAACAAAATTAAAGGTGAATTAAAAATAAATTGAACTAAGAGTCAACTAAAATAAAATAAAACTAGATTACCTAAACTAAAAATTAAAGTAAAAAATAAAACTATAACTAAGAATTATAAACTAAAACTAAAGTAAAATAAGATAAAATTCAAACGGAGCAATAATAAAGAACTATGCAAAGTAAAAGGACTGAAAGAGTTTTCTCAATCTTATTTGGAGTGCGTCTTTTATCTTTGTCTTCTTGAACCATCAATAACCTTGATGTGGTTAACCATATCCTCTTTTTTCGATTTCAAAAAACCTCTATACAATAAGTTTTTTTTGTATCGGTTCAATTCCTTTGTTATCTTCTTATCCACCAGATGTGATCTCATGTTTCTAGATTAGTGGTTCAATTCCTTTGTTATCTTCTTATCCACCAAATGTGATCTCATGTTTCTAGATTAGTTTACTTCTAGATATATCAATAATATCCAATATTCATATTGTTGGCCTTCAATTGCATCGAGCCAACTTAATGAACCACATGATACATGGTAAATTAATAATTCGAACGTCGGGTGACATTACGTAGTCTTCAACGCATATGTTTATCTCCTCGATGTGGAGACAATAATTTCTCTTGAAGATTTCATGAAATTCTTTTACAATTGTTTTCTTATGTTAAATTGCAATGATCAAAGAAAAGTATATGAGTAAGTAATTGATCTATGAGGAAATTGGTGGCCACCCACCTATTCTACTGGTTTAAAACATGGGTTTTCATCTTGGTAGTGTTTCTATAACTTTTTGGGTCATAAATTTCCGGGGCCATTTTGAGGCCTTTAACAATGTTTCTTGGGCATGCCATAGTGATACTATAAGCTTTAGCCAAAGTGTGATGACATAATATGTACTCATCAGATAGATATTTCAAAAAAACTATCATGTGCCCAAAATAGGGATTGTATGAAAAATTTATGCCCTTGGAAAGTTGACATACCAACTGCCTCCATAAGGGGCCAAAAACCTACTTCATCTTTGAGGGTTAGGGTTTTGGATTTTCTTTATGTTAAAAAAATATCTAGAGCCTCATTGTAAACATCATTATCTTCTTGTAAATGAGCGTAGCCATGACATCTCTTCTTAGAGATAAGCTACCACCATTCTAGCGAGTCGTTCACTTTGTAATTTTACAATTTATGTACATTCTCTCATTAATAAAAATTGTGCATTCTTGTATCTCTATTTTTATTGCAATATCTCTATATATTTCATTTTTATCTCTTCCTTCATTTCGTTCTCAAAATAATATGGATCAGTGGTATCAAAGAAGGTTGCTCCTTTTCATTTCTTAATGCATGTCCCTGAGTAGGTCAAGGTATAGAGAGTTGGGTCTCAAGTTAGATTCTCTTGAGGAAAACCACTCTTGCCATCCCAAGAAGCCATGGAATAATATAAGAAGAACAAGGGAGAATAAGATTCCATCAAGTTCTTTCTCACGGAAGTCCTCGCGCAACAGAGGAACAAGGCATTGCATAATTTTTCTCAAATCCTTCAACGATTACCGACAATAACATGCACATATTTGTGAAGCAATCGCTTTTAAGATGATACTCCATTCAAGGTACAAGTTAATATTTATATTCTTCTATTTGAAGGTCAAATCGATGTAGATGCTTTGGAAAAATGGTTAAATTTTATAGAAGGTTATTTCTTTGTTCACAATTTTTCCGACAGAGAAAATATCTTCTTTGCACTCCCTAAGGCTCTCCCTTATGTCAAACATTAGTGGGAAACTTACTGGGAGAAAAATTCCACAGAGGAGTTTGGAATATTTCGGGCCGAGCCCACTTAGGATTTTTTTATGGATGCGATCAAGGAGAAATATTACCCCGTGGGAAACAATGATGACTAGTGCATGAGATGGACCATGCTACATAAAAAATGATACCAAATAGTGCTAGAGTTCACAAATACCTTCCATACATTGCACATTAAGTTGGGTATCAAAGACTCTAAGTGAAATCTAGTTCTGAAATACCATGGGGCTCTACACATGTACATCCAAACCAAAATGGAGTTTCTAGACATCTCATCATTGGGTGCCTCTTATAGATATGCTGCCAAATCGAGTAGAAAGGTAAGCATCAGAACAAGTGATAATTTTTTTCTGCAAATCTTCAATAATCAAAGTATGGTAAAGGCATCCCTAACTCATAGAATATTCAACCTCAAGACAAACAATCCAAACCACAGTAAAATAAGGGAAACGAGAAGATGAAGAAGGACACTAGGAAGTGGTGTGACTTCCACAAAATCCATTGGCACAACAATGATGAATTTCGTTAGAAATAAACATTAGTGTCCGAGCTCAAAGATATAGAGTTGAGTCTTGACTCAGAATCTGATTCAGACAATAATAAAATGAGACAGATAATTGATGCAGAACCCACTTCTACTATCATGAGTGTTGGTGTATAAATATGCTCAATATATTACACTCATTTATATGTGAATCTGAGATTCGTAATCGAAAGAGTTTTTACATTATATGTGCTAAGAACAAGTAACCTACCTATGCCTGTTGTATCTATCTCAAGCAGGAAATAACTAATAACATAACACTCTATTTCTAGAATTTTCGAATGCTTCACAGGACTTTAAACTCAAAAGATAAAACTAATAACAAAACTTCTCAAACAACACTCAATTAAAAGGTTCTTTCCTAGGTGACAAGTCTATTCATTCTAGGCTTATGAAATGGAGAGATGAAATTAAGATCTTATTCCCTATAGCAATGGAAAACAATAATCAACAATCAACTTTAGTCACTCTTAGACAGAAATCAATCACAACTCTTTTCTATTCAATCAAACCTTCTTTAGTACAGGAAACAACCAACATGATTGAGGGACTTCATTATATGGAACATGAAGGTAAGAGATGAAGTGATATGGTTCATGTACCTACTAAGAATACCACAATTAAAAACTCAAAATAATAACATTCACTTGCTTAATCCCGCACATCAGACTCTTATCAATTAAATGTTAACCTGCATAAGTAGGAAGGAAACTATTTACTCCGTCCAATGTCTAATTACTCACACTTATTAAGAAGCAAGTGATTCTACATTGAACTTTAAAATGTATTTGAAATCATTGACAACACACAACTGTTTAAATGTTCACACTCACACAATCAAACAAAACATGTACAGGGAGGTTTACCTTGGTTGGGGCGGTGGGCCCTTGCGGAACCAACAAGGTACCTCTAAAGAGATAACTAACTAAAACGTTCTACTCATATTCATGAATTATACACCAAATCATTTGTATTCCTTCAACTTGTAGATTGAATCATCATTTCATCATTTCGCACATTATGGCAATATGTATCATTTTGTTCTTGCTACTTGCTTCATTACATCCTTATGTCCTATTGCCTATACAACATCCCTTATAAAGAAGGTGAGCCATAACTATCAAGATCTAAAGATAATTATATAATAGTTTTAAAATATTGCAATTGACAATTCATATCAAATCTCTAGAGATGGACTTCATCATCATTACATGAAGTGCATAAGTGATGAAGTCTATCGTGATCTCAAAAAATACTTTAAGATACTTTGATCCAACTACCTTCTTGGAATCTCCATCAACAAACTCGTTCAACATGTGAATCCTGTAAACAAGGGTTTGGTACCATATGAACACAGTTGTAACCATGAGTACTGTATTATGTGCAAAGGTAGTACCGGAATAGGCGCAAGACTAGTACTAGATGCAATGCTGAGTGTGTTGGTACTAGATTAAATGTTGAGTTGTTCTAGTACTAGATGCAATGTTGAGTTGTGTGAGTACCATATTAGGTGGAACCTCAGTACTGAAATAGGTGGAGCATTGGTACTGGAATAAACAGGAGCATTGGTACCAAAATGGACAGGGTACCAGATCCAACGGAGTATCAGATCGTGCTATAGTTGCAGTATCTAATTAGTGAGGTACTATATCAAGAAGATTAAGAGTCAAAGTGATTAGGATCAAACATAATCAAGTATTTAATCAAATGAACTAAATAAAACCAATCAAATCATGCCTTAATCATAAGTTACCTCTCTATGGATATGGAAAAGGTCATCAAGTGTATTTATGGAGGAAACCGTCAATTATATACACATAGCATAGGTAAAATAGGCTTAGATAGAGGGTAATATAGGACATTAGAAGTTTCAAAATGGAGACTCAACATTTCCCCCATGCTAAATTCATTGCATGTCCTCATGCAACAAAATCAAAACTTATACTCAAAACTTGTTGCAAAATTGAACCATTCCCCCTCATTTCTCTGGTTGTAGTATGTTAAGACTAGAAGCTTCGCTCCTCAGTTCCTTCTTAATCACTCTAGTGTATTGGATCAACCATAAGACTTTGTTGATTTTAGTAGAGACCTCTTCTTTTGCATCATGTAACCTTAAATTATGTTCTTTTAATTGTGCATTCTCTACCTTAATGTGCCTATCCAATACTTGGTACTTTGCAATTTCTTGTTTCTACTTCCCAATCTTCACTATCAATTGTTGTTTTCTCAGAGGATTTTCAGGATCAAATGTGGTTATTTTCTCAAACACCTCCTCTCGGGCTTCCTTTTCCTTTCTCAGACCCTTCAAGGTTTATGTTACCAACCCCTCAGTCTCACTAATTGTAGCTACATAGCCACTTTCTTTCTCTGGAGAATTTAGAATATCAATGGGCTCTCTTTGAAGAGAAGTCACATGTGGAACTGTTGTCTTCTTGGCCATGTTTTTGGTGGTCCTTTGTATAGGAAGTGATACTTCCTCAGATTTTCTAATAGGGGTGGAAGTATCCTCAACCAACTTCCTCTTCTTCATCTTAATAGAATTTATAGGCCTGTACAATTGTTTCTATTGTGTCAATTTGATTTTTATTTTGAAGGACCGAAATGTGGGTTCTGGAGTCTTCCCTTATTAATCATTGCCTATTTCCATTTTGGAATATTGAGGTGTAGGCTCTAGAATTTGTTTCTTTTGAGCCTTCCTCATTTTGAGTTTCCCTTGCTTCCACTTGTCATCTTAGGAGCTTCTTCTAACTCACTAACCGGTTCTTAAGGAAACACAATAACTGCTTCAAAGGTATTTTCCAACTCCTTAATCGATTCCTGAGGGAGCTCAACGGTTGCCTCAGGTACATCATGTGAAACTTCCTGTTGATCTACCTTCTTCCTCTTTTTCTTCTTACTTTGTGGCAGATGATCTTTAGGACTCGAGGCTGGACTAGGTACTTCATACTGGGAAGGCTTCTCCTTCTTAGATGTGGTGGCCTTTTCTAGGATTCGTTTTGTTAGCACATTCTCCTTTTGACCCTTTTTCTTGCTGTAAATGTTGAGGTCATGGGTATTTTCCAATTTTCTTGTTGGCTCTAATGATAACTCAATGGTTAATTCAGGAGCACTATCATATCTCTCACCTAGCTCAAAGTCATTCCTCTTTTGTCTTTTATCTTTTGGAATCAAGGTTTGACTTATTTTCTGAGATTGGGAGGCTTTCTTCCTTCTGGATGTAGTAGGCTCCCCTACAATAGAATTTTCTTTCTCTAATCCCTCAATAGGCTAGGATGAGTTGGGTGTAACAACGGATTATTTACCCCCTGATTTATTTGCTTTGTCTTTATTTGCCTTTTCATTGGACCCCTCATTGTGTATTTCTGCTTCCTTCTCCTCTATATATTTGGACATTCCTTCATGATAAATTTTTTTTTGGAGTAGTTGCTTCCAACTACAACCTTGTGTCCTCAAGGCATGGACAACCAAAAGTTTATTTAGGTCAATGTGATGGAGGCTAGTTTTAGGTTTCTTGGAAGTTGACTTCACTCCTCTCACCATTTTATTTAAACTCATCCATAGTAAGTGAGGAGAATCAATTTGTGGCCCTCCTTCAAAATGTGATAAAAGTTTCAAATGGTATAGGAAGGCTACTGCATACCTCCCTTCGCAGGTGAGAAATATATGCAAACTAATGAGCATCGTCTAATATTCTTCTTTGATGCAGCTTCGAGGAATACAATTAGTCCAATTGGGGTCTTGATGTTATGGCCTGAGAAATTTTTGACAAAGCTTCATGTCAATGATCAGCCCCTTGATGGAGTAGCAGATGATATTAGAAGAAAACATTGTATTACGATACTCGAGGAGAATTTGACACAGTACCTAGTGGTAGTGCTTTGTAGAATGAAAATTTTGTAGGTTGCACTTTGTAGAAGTAGTTGGTGTTTTCTAGTGTTCTGGAAGAGGACCTGTGATCTAATTCAACTGAAAAACCATGTAGGTGAAACAAATACAAACACTAGATGGAGGAACTCTGGGTTTGTATCAAAATAAGGAAAAATAATTTGGTGACTAGGCTCCAAGCTCTGTGACAAGAAGGTATTATGTAGTTGGATGACCATATGTTGAGATTTATGACCCTCCACTTTTGGAACCAGGATGATCACTACTCCTATTGGCACTTCTTTTTTATTACAAGAATAATAATCCTAACTACTACTTTTTTGTGGATTTTTCTCGAGCCCAGAATAGTTAATGCTCACCGATGTTTTCAATTTTAAAGATTCTCAAAAAATTAAAGAAAACTCTATATAATGTCCCATGGATTTTTCTCGAGCCTGGTCCAGTTCCTACTCACCAGTATTTTCAATTTTTAGGAGTCTGAAAAACTTAAATAAAAATCCATATACTGTCCCATGGATTTTTCTTGATCCCGGTCCAGTTCCTGCTCTTTGGTATTTTAAATTTTTAGGATTTTGAAAAACTTAAAGAAAACTCCATCTGGCATATTTCCTCCTTATCCATTTATCTACATGAGAACACAACCAAATTTTTGTTTTTTTTAGTTACATTAAAAAAAAAGTTCTATCTAATGACACACCTATTTACAAATATGTACACAACCAAATTAATTCACACAATCAAAATTACTGTGGTGGGTCAAAAGGAGGAAAAACACCCTTGCTCACCAGTTGCATTTAGAAATTCTGAAGAACATGATTGACAAAATCCTCTTTGGATAGAGGCTTATGATAAACCTTCAATCGATGCCCATTTACGACAGAGGGAGTCTGATTGTCATCAATAGTCTTTATCTTTACTGAACCATTTTCATAAACTGTATCAACTTCATAGGGTCCCAACCATCTAGTAGACAATTTACCTTTAAAATTATTGAACCTACTATTATACAGGAGGGCCCAATCACCTGACTGGAAAGACTTCTTTTTGATGTATGTGTCATTCCATTTGGTCCTTTGTTCTTGTATAAAGGTGGTACTTTTAAGAGCATCTTGTCTGATCTGATCAAGCTCATTCAATTGTAATAGCCTGTTTTTTTTATCCTCATCCAGATACATCCCTAATTGCATGGCAATCTTGAAGGTTTTTTACTTGAAATTCTATGGGAATTAGAACTTGCTTTCCATAAACCAACTCATAAGGTGTTCGATCTATTTGTTTTCTCCAAGATTTCCTATAGGCCCATAAGGCTTCAGGAAACCTATCAGCCTAGTCTTTGTGATGCAGCTGAATAGTATTGGTAAGAATAGCCTCTATCACCTTGTTAGTTGATTCCACTTGCCCATTTTCTTGAGGGTGATAAGGTGAAGATTTTATATTCTTGATTATGTATTGTTCAGTAAGATATTTGACCAAATTGGAGGTGAATTGGGTTGCTTTTTTAGTGACTATTTCTCGAGGTACACTGAAATGAGTAAATATTTTTTCAAAGAGAAATTCTACAATAGATTGTTCATTAAAAGAATATAAATCTTTAGCTTCCACACATTTGGTCACATAATCTGTGCAGACCAAGATGTACTTCTTCCTTCAAGACATAGGGTTAATGGGTTCTACAAAATCCAAAGCCCATTTTTCAAAAGGTTCAATTACTACCTAAGATTGGAGGGGCATATCATCAACTGCAGTCGGTTTTCCCATCCTTTGGCAATCATCACAACTGGCCACATACTTCTTTGCATCTTTGAAAATAGTTGGCCAATAGTAGCTGGACTGTAAAATATTGTATGATGTCCTTTTATCAACAAAATGGCCTCCACATGGACCATCATGGAAGGCTTTGAAAATATCCAGCATCTCATCCTCCCAAACACACCTTCTGATCACCAAATCAAGCCCAATTTGGTATAAGTAATCAACATGCCACATGCAATTGGCACTTATCTGGACAATTCTTTCTTTCTCTTGCGAGGATAGATTCTGAGGTAGATTTCCTATTACAAGATAGTTGTCTACATATACATACCAAGGAATGTAAGTAGAAATAGAAAATAAATCCTCATTCAAAAAATCATCATCTACTGGAGTATTATCACCTACATGAATGAGTCTAGACAATAAATCAATAACTAAATTATGTTTTCCAGACCTATCAATGATGGGGATACTGAATTCTTGTAGTAATAATAGCTATTTAGTCACTCTATCATTTGTAACAGGATTGTTCATTAAAAACCCAATAGTTGAATGGTCGGTATGTACAAATACTTCATACCCTATTATGTAGTGTCTAAATTTGTTAATGACATGTACTACTGACAAAAAATCTTTTTCCGTGACAGTGTAATTTACTTCAGTAGGTGAAATATTCTTACTGAAAAAGTATATAGCATAAGGAATCTGGCCTTCCCTTTGTCCTAAGATATCCCCCAAAGCGACATCTGAGACATCTGTGAAAATATGAAAAGGAAGAGACTAGTTTGGTCCTCTCAAAACAAGGGCACTTGTAAACATTGTTTTCAAAATTTCAAAGGAGATTTTACATTGTTCATTCCAACAAAATTCAACCTCTTTTGTTAACAGTTTGTGTTACCCATGATTTTGGTCATCATGATGATGTATTGATGATGGTGTACTCAAGATCTTCACAAGAACTTTCTCCTGAGAAAAAGTTATTTTCATCTCTTCCAGAAAACTCATTTTTGAAGACTGTTCGCAGGCTACTAGTATATTTGCCTACGAGAATGCATGATTCTCGCAGGATGCCTTAAGCCAGGGTGCGAGAAGTTCGCACTGTGTTGAACTGCTAGGGTGCGAACTCTTTCTAAAGAAAGGAAAAAGATGAATTCTCGATGCTTCTAGAAGGGAATCTTCTAGAAGGATGAGATGGCATTCGAATGGTTATC
>ML787137.1:73212-85051 GCA_009831015.1 Picea engelmannii | reverse complement strand
GACAGTGGGTTTACATCATTGACCCCTGATCGAAAGATTCCATCGGATGTTCGACATCAACTCATTTATTCACACTCGATGGATTGTACTATGGTACCTTGGGAGTCATTGACATCAATGGTGATTTCCCTCGCACTTGTTAAGGGTTTCATCAATGACCGGTAATCAAGTGGTTTCTACCATGTTCGACTTCAACACATGTAATCACATGGTCATATTTGTACTTTGGGTGACGATATTGAAGACCCTGGATATCATCTTATGATCCAGGTTGCGATGGAGTATGTATAATTTGTGACACATAGATCCACTGTGTATGTCTCATGGCTATGTCATCTTGATTTGAAATTGTTTGCATAGATCCACAGTGTATGATTGGTGGCCATGATCCAGGTCTACATTTTTCATCAGTCTATGATCTGAGTATGGGAATGCCTACCTCAGAATTGTTGTATATGATAATCTGCAGATGCTTGGTTGTTCGCAGGTTTCCGATTAGGTGTGCTCCTGGTTCTCGACACACACATGCAACTTACAAAGTCTATCGGCTATCACTGGTTCCAACCTCATACTTTGGGGGGCATTCTATTACCCATGATTTTGGTCATCATGATGATGTATTGATGATGGTGTACTCAGGCTCTTCACGAGAACTTTCTCCTAAGAAAAATTTGTTTTCATCTCTTCCAGAAAACTCATTTTTGAAGACTGTTCGCAGGCTACTAGTATATTTGCCTGCGAGAATGCATGATTCTCACAGGTTGCCTTAAGCTAAGGTGCGAGAAGTTCGCACTGTGTTGAATTGCTAGGGTGATAACTCTTTCTAAAGCAAGGAAAAAGATGAATTCTCGATGCTTCTAGAATGGAATCTTCTAGAAGGATGAGATGGCATTCGAATGGTTATCCTAGTACTGGATTCCCTGATATTTTGGGATCATTCTTATCTAAGTAACTAATTCATTCTCTCCTATATATTGAGGGAATTCTCATGGAAAAGGTTAATCAAGATTCATTGGAGAATTAGTGAAAGAATTGTGTGAAGGACTAAAACTACAACAGCTTGGAGAGACTCCAACAAGTTTATCTAAAAGGGTTGATCTTATTCATACAAGTGAGCAAGTGTGTGTGTCGGAGCCAAGGGCCATCAAAAGGAAGCTTGCGACATCAAGGCTCAGGATGTAATCTTTACTTTCCATTAATATGATACAGTAGCATGTCCCTTTCCCATAAAGCTATTTCCACTTTATTGTATAATTCCTTGATCATATACATAGATTTACTATTGAATAGACTGTGCTTTCTTCACTTTGGTCGGTTTGTGTTGTCTTGGTCTTGACTGCACGAGAGCACTGGAGCGAAGCGGGAGCAACGAAGACCATAGGAAGAGATCATAAGGTACTTCATTTGTTCTTGCCTCCTATTTAATTCAATGGTTAAAATCTAGGGAAAGAGTCATGTTATGTCTTGCTTTGTTCTAGATCTAGGTGGATCTAGGGAGATCGGTTTGTGTCCGCACTTACAGATTTATCCAATAATAGTTTGAACAATGGGGCAACTAGATTTGTAAAATTTTCAATGAACCTCCTATAGTAACCAAAATTCCCTAAAAAACTTCTGACTTATTTCTGTGAGCTAGGGATTTTGATTTGGGAAATAATGTCAATCTTGGAAGGGTCTACTCTTATTCTAGTACCAGATATGTGGTGACCTAGAACAATTCTGTTAGTGAGCATCATTCTAGAATTTTCATGACTGAGTGAAAGGTTGGTTTATTTACACCTAACCATTAATTTCTCCAAATTTTCCAATGCATGTTGGAAATCATCCCCATACACTGTAAAGTCATCCATGTAGACCTCTACACAGTCATGGATCAAATCAGAGAAAACAGCCAAGACAACCCTTTGAAAGGTAGCAGGGGCATTACACAAACCAAAAGGAAGAACCCTATAGGCATAGGTCCCACAAGGGTAGGTAAATGTGGTTTCGTCCTGGTCTTCTGGTGAAATTTGAATTTGATTGTAACCACTAAACCCATCCAAGAAAGAAAAATACCTCTTCCCAGAAAAAGTGTCCAAGACCTGGTCTATGAAAGGAAAAAGAAAGTAATCTATGTAGGTAGCCTTTTTCAATTCTCGAAATTCCACACGAATCCTCCATTTCCCATTTTTCTTAGGGACAATAAATAATGGGGAGACCCACTTGCTATATGATATAGGGTAGATGAAATTGTCTTGCAAGAGTTTCTGGAGTTCGTATTTCACTATGTCTTTCAAGGATGGATTCATTCTTCTTTGGGGTTGCCTAACAGGTCTGATTTGATCATTAGTGTAAATATGATGCATACAAGTTTCTGGGTGGATCCCTTTCATGTCAAAGTAATCCTATGCAAAAGCACCAAATTTCCCTTGAATCATTTGTATCAACTTTTGTTGTTGATCTGTTTCTAAGCTAGCATTGATATACAAAGATTTTCCAGGACTGATTTCAACAACCTGAATAGTTGATTCTTTCCCTTAATCTATTTTTGAAACGATGGCTACAATAGAGGTGGAGGGGTGCCAAATTTCTTGGAATTCAGAGCTAAAGATATGTGTATATTTAGGAAAAGATTGAGGATATTCAATGCATTCTGAATTAGCAAAAAATAGGCTTAAGATTTGTTCTTCAATTTTATCTTGAACTCCTTTTACTTGTTCGAGTGTCAACAAGGGATGAGTAAATTCCTCCTCCCCATAGGGATTCTCCAACCAGAGAGGAAATTCAGTGGCAGGTTGGGTAGGGGGAAAAGGGATAAGTTTTTTACTTTGAGTGCCATTGAAAATTGTCATCTCTCCATACCGAAAACTAATAAATGCATCAGCAGTGGCCAAACAAGGTCATCCAAGTACTATTGGATGTTCTGGTTTGGAGGATTTGGGATGAAACACTAAGAAATCCATAGGGTATTCCCAAGAAGCCAAGGTAACTATTATATCATCTAAACTTCCTGTTGGGGTGATGACCGATTTGTCTACAAGATCCAACAAAGTTTTTGTTTGTCTTAGGTGATTTAGTTGTAGTGTTTTCATAGTGTGAACTGACATAACATTTATTGGTGCCCCTATATCAATAAGTGTGTTTGGAAAAGAAACACCGTTAATTTCTATGGTTACCACTGGGTTTCCTGGATCACTATATTTGGATGGAATTTCTGATATAAACTCTGATAACAGTCCAACCACCTGTATGATAGAAGGCTCCTTCCTCTTCCTCCATGGATTTTTAATTCAAATATCCCTTACAATCTTAGAATAAATATGTATATCCTTGATGGCCTAAAGTAGGGGAATCTTCACACATATATTTCTAAGTTCATTCTCTATATTATGTCCTAGAGGTTCCTCAGATTTCTTCACAAGTAACCTTTCTAGATAAGGAGGATGATTCATTTTTTGAGGTGTTTCTGCTGCGTGAGAAGTGTGAGGAGGCATTTCTTTCTTCATTTAATTGGTTATCCATTTGTTCTTCTCCTTGAATTGTTTGATTATATATTTTTTCTTCTTCTTGAACTGTTTGATTATCTACTTCTTCTTCTTATTGAATAACCACAGTAGGATTTGGTTTATTTACATCCCTCCCTGATCTTAATTCAATTCCATTAAATGGAGTAGGAGTTATTACATAAGCGGGGAAGGTTTGTAATTCAATGTTTTGTATAGGTTGTGTAGGTCTATTATTTGGATTAGGGATAGGTAGTGCAGGAATAGGGGTAGGCCGAGGAGGCCTTAGAATAGGTGCAACTTGCATTTGTTGCTGCAGATTTGGATTCATAGGCAGTGCAAGTTGTTTTTGCAGCTGTGGAGGTGGAGGAAGAGCATGAGGATGAAATCCTGGGAGAAACTGAGAAATATTGGAAGAGTATTGTGGGTAGGTGGGAACGTTTGCTGGTTGAAAGGTAACATTCCCATATGCAGGCCCTCTCCATCCTTATTGCCAAGGTTGGATTTGTGGTTGTTGTGGTGACCATTGACGATAAGACATGGGAGGTACCCATTGCTGTTTTGAATATTGTGTGGTAAGGTATGCAAACATATTGGGATTTTTTTGTCTCCATGGCCTCTTGAGGGGATAGGATGTTTCATGAGGCTCCTCCCCTCCCTTGAAAATCTCTTTAATTCCATGTAAATAAGGGAACTCATTTGTAGGGTTATCTTCTGTATAGAGGCCACATATTTCGATAACATTAAGGGGGCATTCTTTTTCAGGATGTTTTCCCCTACACCAAGGACAGAAAATTGCCAAAGTAGCATTCTCTTCTTCTCGCTTCCTTTTAATTTTAATGGTATCAAGTTGGGAACCAATGGTGTTTAGGATGTCTGTTTTGATTTTTCTAGTAGATTCCCCAATTCAATCCTAGTAACACCTCTTGGTGTGGGTTTAAAAATTCTATTTGTAGGATACCTTACACTTTTTCTTGTTTTTCCTTGATTGCGGGAGTATCTTCTACAATACTCTGATATGTCTACAAATGGATTTTGGTACGTATCTCCAGAAGACATGAGGTTTAGTAATTCAACGTAGTCATCCCTCACTCTCTTTAGGAATATAGTCCTAACTGTGGTTGTATCTAAGGAAAATTGTTTTTTCTTTTGGTAGTTGTATAGGAACCTCTCTAGGTAATCTTCCAAGATTTCTTCCTCAGATTGCTGCATTTTAAATATGTCATTCCTAGCATCCCTAGGTATATAGTAATATTGATATTTTTGGAGGAAGGTCTCCTTCATACCATCCCAAGATAAGAAAGTGTGTTCTCCTAGGCTCGTAAACCACCTTAGTGCTGAATCTTTTAGTTTAGCTGGAAAGAGTTTTTTTTTTTTTGCATTATCAGTGTAATTATAACTTCTATATATTATATCAAATTCAAACAAAAATGAATCAGGATCTTCTGTTGACATACCATGGAAGTGAGGCAGTGAGGACAATGGAATATTCTTCATAGCAATGTCTTTAGTGATGTCTAGTATTGATAATCCAAATGTCTTTGTTTCATTAGCTGCATTTCCTTCCTCTTATTCCATATCTCTGAACAATTTGTAGGGTGGTGGTGATGTATCTCCACTAAGTGATGGTTCAACCATCAGGTTGTTTGGTATATCTAACTGTTCCAATACCCTATATGGTTCCCCAATGGTAGATGCATCTTCATCTATCACTACCTCTATTTCATTTCCATCTCCTCCTTCTGATAGGGTCACCAGTGCTTCCCATCTTTCTTGTTGTATTATGATTTCAATCTGAATAGTGGCTTCAGATTTAGTGCCTTTGGCTATTGTTTCAATTTCTTCCTATGATAATTTTTCCTGCACAAATTTTAGATGAATTAGTGTGAGGGGGGGGGGTTCTTGTTGTTTGCTTTTCTAATTTTTCTGAAATTTTGGAAGCAATAAATATACCTTTATTATCCCTATCCCTACTCATAAAAGAAATTCTAATACTAAAACCACAAACTTTTAACTATCAAAGGTAACAGGACAACTTGACTTTGGAGAAACCCCACCAAAGTGGATGCACCGGTTCTTACCTCTTGTCTTACTGTCTTATCTCCTCCCTTAGATTGTCCTTAAATCCAATCCAAACTCATCAAACCAACCAAAAACTAAAAATTCTACCTATTACCATTTACAACTCCCCAACAACGGTGCCAAAATGTTGGTGTATAAATATGCTCAATATATTACACTCATTTATATGTCAATTCGGGATTCATAATCAAAATATTTGTTACACTATATGTGTCGAGAATAGGTAACCTACCTATGCCTATTGTATCTAGCTCAAGAAGGAAATAATTAATAACATAACACTATGTTTCTAGAATTTATGAATTCTTCACATGACTCTAAACTCATAAGATAAAACTGATAACAAAACTTCTCAAAAAACACTTAATTAAAAGGTTCTTTCCTAGGTGTCAAGTTTTTTCATTCCAAGCTTATGAAATGGAGAGATGAACTTAAGATATTTTTCCCTGTAGAAATGGAAAACAATAATCAACAATCAACTTTAGTCACTCTTAGACAGAAATCAAACACAACTCTATTCTATTCAATCGAAGCTTCTTTAGTACTAGAAACAACCAACATGATTGAGGGACTTCATTATATGGAACATGAAAGTAAGATACGAAGTCCTATGGTTCATGTACCTACTAAGAACACCACAATTAAAAACTCAAAATAATAGCATTCACTTGCTTAACAATCCCACACATCAGACTCTTATCAATTAAATGTTACCCCACAGAAGTAGGAAGGAAACTATTTACTCTGTCCAATGTCTAATTACTCACACTGATTCAGAAGCAAGTGATTCTATACTGAACTTTAAAATGTATTTGAAATCATTGACAACACACAATTGTTTAAATGTTTACACTCATAGAATCACACAAAACATGTACAGGGAGGTTTACCTTGGTTGGGGCAGTGGGCCCTTGCCGAACCAACAAGGTACCTCTAAAGAGATAACAGACTAAAACGTTCTACTCATATTCATGAATTGCATAATAGATCATTTGTACTCCTTCAAATTGTAGATTGAATGAACAGTTCATCTTTTCATACATTATGGCAATATGTATCATTATGTTATTGATACTTGCTTCATTACATCCTTATGTCCTATCGCCTATACAACATCCCTTATAAATAAGGTGAGATGTTACTATCAACATCTAAAGATAATTATCAAATAGTTTTAAAATATTACAATTGGCAATTCATATCGAATCTCTAGGGATGGAATTCATCCTCATGACACGAAGTGCATGAGTGATGAAGTCTATCATGATTTGAAAAAATAATTTAAGAGACTTCGATCCAACTAACTTCTTGGAATATCCATCAACATACTCATTCAACAGTTAAATCCTATAAACATGGGTTTGGTACCGGAGGAACACAGTTGCAACCATGAGTATCAAATTAGGTGCAAAGGCAGTACTAGAACAAGTGCAAGATTGGTACCGGATGCAATGTTGAGTGTCCTGGTACCGGATGCAATGTTGAGTAGTGCTAGTACTGGATGCAATTATGAGTTGTGCTAGTGCCATATTAGGTGGAACCTCGGTACCAGAATAAGTGGAGCATTGATACTAGAATAGACATGAGCATTGGTACCAGAATGAACAAGGTACCAGAACCAACAGAGTATTGAATTGCGCTATAGTTGCAATACCAGATTAGTGAGGTACCAGATCAAGTTGCTTAATATTCAAAGTGATTATGATCATACATAATCAAGCATTTAATCGAATTAACTCAAGAAAACTAAACAAATCATGCCTTAATAATAAGTTACCTCTCTATACATATGGACAAGGTCATCAAGTTTATTTTTAGAGGAAAAATTCAATTATATACACATAGAATAGGTAAAATAGGTTCAGATAGAGGGTAATATAGGACTTTAGAAGTGTCAAAATGGAGGTTCAACAATGACCACAACAATCCAACCAGAAGAACCAGAGGATCGTGAGGAGGGGGAGCTCCTTTTCTATTCACATATGTGGGTTAAGGGGACCTTGTTTCATTTTATTCTTGATAGAGGAGGCCATAAGAACCTCATCTCAGCAGAGGTCATCAAACAATTGGATTTACTGACAACACCACACATGTAGACATAGAACATTGGATGGTTCCTCCAGGGACGATATCTTTGTCTCATCCAACAGTGTCTCCTATCATACTACATCAAGCCCTTCAAGGATGAGGTTCTATGAGATGTTTCTCTATTGTAAGTTTGCGATATTCTATTAAGACAACCATATATGTGGAGGTTTCATGATGTTTATGAGTCCTGACCTCGTAGTGTCATCATTACTCTGGGGGGTCATCCCTACAAGATACGAGAGGTAGTTCCAACTACTATACCAATGAAATGGTGCCACAAATTAATCTCTCATACCACAAAGTTTAACCTCTTCACAACCTATTCAAAAGAGAATGACACTACAACCACTGCAGCCTCATCCCAATACCCTTCTATCCAATAGAAGTAGATCAACAAGATTGTAGAATATCGCCAAGATATTCCAACTTCACCTACGGGGGTGCCTCCACACTACCCAATCAAACCAATTTATGATAAATCCCTTCATGTTCTTCATGCTTCATCTTCACTGAAAAAGTCCTCCCACACTTTGGTATATCATGCATCTATATTCATTAAAAATATCCAACCCCTCCAATAATAGGTTCATAACAACCTTCAACAAGCTAAGAAGGACAACTTCATCGCAAGGAAAGAAACTCACCAAGGTCCAGATTCAGCAAAATATTCCCCGATAAATTAATGCAATGGAGACCATTACTTCCAAAGGGGTGAGGATTGATCTAGGAGGAAATCGGTGGTCACCAACCTATTCCACTAGCCCAAACTAGGGGTTTCCACATTGGTCATTTTTCTACATCTTTTCAGTTCCTAAACTTCTGGGGTCGTTTTGAGTTCCTAAACAATGTTTTTTTATCTACCCATAGTCACACTATAGGACTTAGCCAAAATTTGATGTAAAAATGTGTACTCCTCGGATATACCTTTAAAATGAGCTATTGTGCACCCCAAATAGAGATTGTATGCAAAAGTTACTCCCTTGGGAAGTTGAGGTACCAACTACCCCCCATCGGGACCCACAAACCATTTTGTGTTTATTCTTCTGGGGTTAGGGTTTTGGATTTACATTAAAAAGGCCTCTAGAGACTCATTCTAAACATCATCATCTTCTGGTGAATGAGTGTAGCTATCACATCTCTTCTCTAAGATAAGTTGCCACCATTCCAGCGAGTCATTCACTCTGTAATTTTACAGTTTCTATACATTCTCTCATTAATAAAAATTGTGCATTGTTGTATCTTTGTGTTTATTGAAATATCTTATGTATATTTCATTTTTTCATATCAATTACAAGTGGAAATCATTGATCATGTCATGGATATATCCCCATGATATCTTGGCTATAATGTGGCATTATCTTTGATACAATATCCTCTAATTTCTCAAATTATGGATGTTGGGAGAGTCTTCTCTTCTTCTTACCTTCTAAAACTGGCAGCAATCTAGTATATCTTTGTCATCGTGATCATGGGAATCAATCTCTGCTAAATATGGTTGTATATGGTTTGATTTGTGATCTCATGGAATCAATCTACATCATATATTTGATTATCAATGTTCTCGGTATATGGTGCTATCATTCATGTATCAACGCTACAAGATATTAATATCAAAGTAAATCACTTTGAGAATTGGATTCTCATGTAAAGGTAAAAATTATCAAATATAACCTAAGGTTACTTGTTGTAAAAAATTTTGAACACAACGTTAATATGAGAAGCTCCAAGAATTATTTTAATTAAATATGTCAAAATAGCTCAAAATTAACACCTTATACCCTACATGATAAGCCAAAAATAATTATAACTTTGAAAAGGAAACATATGCAAAAAAAATTAAAATGGTTTTTTTCACATGAGTTGATGAGGATTTTAATTATTAAACATTTTTAAACTTTCATGTAAAGTATTTCATGATAATTCATTAGGATTCTTACCACAAAATTTAAAGAATAATGCTTTAATCATGCATATAGAAATATTTAACTAAACTTGCATTAAGATTGTATTCCAACAGGGCTGGCAAGAGTGGGTAGGGTTCTCTTTGGCCCCAGAAGAACTAACAAAATAAGATTATCTTGGGGATTGGGCACTCAAAAAACCAACCAAGATGATGCACGAGAATCGCCTTCAAAGCCAACAGCGCACACGTGGAGGTAGACAAAGGACATCTCAACAATGACAAAATTTCAAATCGAGCATTTAACTCAAAATTTAATGAGTTGTTGAGATATTTTTTAATACATGATTTTAAATTGTAACTTGTTTGTAAAGTCTCGAAGGATTGTAATAACTGCATATATGGAGTGTCAAATCTATTTGGCAATAACTAGTAGTTATTGTAATAGGACAGAGTAGGTAATAGATTTAAATTTGAAATGATAGATTTCAGAATAGGATGAGAGAGCTCATGGAGCGGTCCTTAGATAGTTATTCAACAAGTCATTTGTAACGTACAAAATGTATGAGACAGAGTAGAGTAGCAGGAACACTTTGTATTTTCGTTTTCATTAATAAATAGAACAAACATAAAATTATCCCAAATCCTTAGACTGTCTTCATTTCATGTGATATTGAACAATTGTTATTGTGTGTATGATTTGTTACAAGTTCATTTCATGTATGAGTGTTCGAGAGATTGACTGAATGAATTCATGATGAATCTAGTTCAGTTTCAATCGTTTCTCTTTTGATACTTGTATGCAAGGTGTGCATCGTGAATGCAAGGAGTGCGTCGACTGAGTCTCAGATTGACTGAGAGAGAAGTTTAGAGAGAACCAAGGAAACTCAAACTAGGTGTGAGGTGTGCATAGCGTCAAGGACTAATAAGCTTCGAAGAACCAGAGTCGAAGAATGCCAGGTGGGCGAGAAGAATTTTATTTTCAAGAAAATCCTTCAAACTAAGTTATTTGAAAGCCTGAGAATGCAAGGTGTGTGTGGGAGATAGAAAATCCTTCAAGGGACGAAGCTCAGAAGGGATAGCCTTTTAAAAGTGTTGACTAGATCCAAGAGTTTGACTCACAGGAGAAGTGAAGGTTGAAACCTTCGAAGTATTGAATCTTCCAAGTCTGGGAAGAAAGCACAAAAGCTCAGAAGGAGGATCACATCAGCCATCGGATAAGCTGCAAGGAAAATATTTGGACCATCGAATCCACATCTAGACATTCAAGAGAGAGCACAGGAGGAAGAACAAATCTGAACCGTCAGATCTGGCATGTGGACCAACAGTCATTGGATCCAGAAGATGGTGCATGACACAAGTTCTGAAATCATCGAGACCATCCATCGGAAGAGACGCCTAGAAAATGATCAGTATTTCACTGACTCGCGACTCAAGGAAGTCAAAGGGAAAATTTGTGGAATCCGTGAAACATGAAATCACGAAGAGATCCTAGCTATCGATTGAGGAGAGATCTGGACCATTAATTGTCCCGAGAGAATTTCAACATTTCGGGGATCAAGAGAATAGAAGAGAAGAGTCTTTCAACTTCATGATACATGAAATTTCGATCTAATCCAGGTCGTTGGATAGGGAGACTTTTGAACCTTCGATCCAATGTAGTTACGATTTCAAATATTTGGTCATCGAGAGAACGAAAGTGAAGGCCTTCCCAAATTTGTGAAAGGTGAATCATCGATTCAATCAAGACCATTGGTTAGTGGATGATCTGGAACCATTGGATCTTCACGAATCAGAGATTTGGAAGGGAAGGAAGGGTCATTCGTTGGTTCTTCAAAGCGTGAAATCCCAAAATATTTGGGACTTGGGACCCACTTCCTAGAGGGAGTTCACACTGAGTACATAGGAGAGAGGGGTAGTGCTTGCTAGGCCCTTAGTCAAGTTTCAGTATTTTGGAGGATAGAGTGTTGGATTTGTATCACACAAATATTCCCCAAGTCTTGAGACATGAAATGCCTCTTGGTGTGGACCGTGGTCATAGCGCCATGGTCACATGGGAGAAGAGATTGCCCCTCATGCTAATTCGCACAGGAAGAGTCTCGCACAAGGGCCTGTGGATTTGTTAGTAAAGGTTCTAGAAGCAACCCAAAGAGTTGTTCCTGGTTGAGGAGAAGAATGATCCAGTGACTGGGAGGTCGACAGACCCTACTGAGGTAGGGGGGTTGCATCAGGTGGTATCAGAGCTCAGATTGTTTGATTTCTGCAGCAAAGAGTAGATGAAGAAAAT
>ML787137.1:21874-64428 GCA_009831015.1 Picea engelmannii | reverse complement strand
TTTTTTGGGCTCAACAAGGTTATATGAAAAAGGAACCCCCCTGGAGTCCTCTTTAATCTCTTTTCAGACTCTCTAAACATGAAAAGATCGTCGAGCGACCTTGCTATTTTCACGCTCGATAAAGTATTTGAAGTAAGCGTCTGACAAGCGATAATTTATCTCTTTTTTGGTATTATCCAGACTTTTATCACTCCAGGAAACTCTCCTAGGCTGTAAGTTAGAGATGTCTGGTAACTTAATATTTTTGAAGATATTTTCTCAATAAATGATGTGGTTTTTGGATCAAGATGAATATCTAGGGGCTGGACTGTGTCTTTAAGACTGTCTAGTAATATCAAAAAATCACAAGGCCTTCTAAGAATGGAATCAGATAGGAGTTGATCAAATAGAACAAAATATAGTTGTTGAACCAGATTACACTCATATAAACAATAAGCACAATGGGTTTAAAAACTAAGACAATAACTTATGATCTTCAACTTAATCAATCAATTAGTGAGATGACAGTCACATGCAGATTGAATAAGCATCAATAAAGAACATTCACTCATAATATATCATAGAACAGAGGAGAAAGGTCTGAAAACACAAATGAAGGAAGCTTCCAATGTTTCATATATTAAGAATGAGTCTTAGTTACAATAGCAGCATGTAGAACCCCAAAATCGAACCCTTTGTTCCTCAAATGTTCCTGGCTTTATAGCCTTTACATACAGTTTCCAGATCCTAGAAAACTGGATCTGCTATACTAAAAATAGAAAGTCAAATTACATTTACAAAAAGATAGGGATAAAACCCAAAAAGGAGTGTTGAAACAGACCTTGAATTTTGATCTTGAAGGGGAAATTTTTTTTTGTACCTTTGAGTCTTTGCATTGTATAAATTTCCTAAAGAAAAAATTTCATCTCCGACGAATTTGCGATACCTTTATGGTTCATTTTTTTTGGACAAAGAATGGTAAAACTCTAAACGAATATAGTTTTCCCGATATTATGCTAAATAATCTTTTAAAACGGACTTTGATTTAAAACTTAAGGAATTTTAATTTACATCGGGATATTGGGATTCAGAGTTTTGAATGAACAAATGTTCAATGCAAATTGAACAGCGAAATCCTGATTCCTGATTTCCCGATACATTAATCCTTAATTAAAACGTCAGTTACTTAAATCATATTTAAAAAAGGGTTTAAACTTTAAGTTAATCTCATCGCAAAATCGGGATTCGCGATTTTGTGAGAACAAAGAAACTTGTCATCGTATTTTCCGATTTCCCGATTTCGCGATACAGTTAATCCTTAAGTGATATTTGGAATTAATCTAATTACTGTTAAGCATGATTAAGAGTAAATAATCATATCGGGATATCGGAGTTCGCGGTTTTGTGAGCAGCAGTTTTCATGACATTGGATTTCCCGATTTCCCGATTTCCCGATGAATGAAATCCCGAAATTTTATTAATCTGGATTAATTAAGATAATAAAAGATTTTAACTTAAATAATACATCGCGATTTCATCTATCAGGATTCTTCGATGACTTGTTTCCTTGACATCAAAAGTTTCGAAACTCCGATCAGAATGTTTTCAAATTTAAATCAAGATTAACGCTAATTAATCATTCTTAGAAACAAGGTTTAAGGTTTAAACTTTTGATAAATGATCTTTAATGCGACATAGTCCAATTTGGTAAGTCTCTATTATATTTGAAAATATCGGGAAAGCTCAAGTACAAACATTAAATGTATATATTCGGGAATATCTTTTGCATTAAGAGCCTTAAATTCATAACAGAGGTACAAATCTCAATTCTATTATGATATACTCGAAACAATTTTTTGAAACGTTCATATTATCATTTTGAAGCTAAATTCCTCTCCGTTACAGGTTTTCAAGTGAACACAGAGCTATGGCACCCAAAAAAGATTCGAAGAAAACCGAAGAGCAACCAAAAGGTGATATTATTTCAGACACTACTGCATCTGGAGTACACTCTGTCAAGTCATGGAATGGAATTGCTGAAATACTAGAAGAGGAGTTGAAATATGCGGCCACCGATTCGGATAATCACCTCCGAGATATCGCCGAGACTGAGCTTCATAAGGTTGTTGCGCGCCCGAGGCTTGCTTCATATACTGATATGATCGCCTGGGCACTGGATAAAGTAGATGTCCCGACCAGAAGTATTCTGAACGAACAAGGAGCTGTCATCGGCTCATTCAGGCCTGAACATATCCAAGTAATGTATAAGCTCTCACCCAATTATAGACACACTTATAATACTGAGTTTGTAGCTGCATTTCAAAGAAAAGAGTGCATTGAAGGTGGCCAAACATACCCTGACATGATAAGGGGATGGGCCAGAGATGAAAACAAGTTTAGGGCCGATTTACATGGAATTTATGCCACGACTTCTTTAAACGAATACATGGTGTATGTAGCGATGATGTTGTGTAGACTGTTTGGAAGAAAGGATCCTTTCCACTTTAATGCAGACTGGACACCTTTCTTAGAGGAAGTTTCAGAGGGACGTAGTTTTAATTGGCATAAAATTCTGTCAGATAACCTTACATCAGAGGTTATGAATTACAAAGCAGCTAGGTCGAAAGGACAACCAGTCTCTTTTTATATGTTAGCTTATATCATGGATGCCATTTGTTTTATGACTCCATTCCCATTAATGAATTGGAGTTGGAATGTTTCTTTCTCAGAGCCTGTTCATAAGTATCATTCATCTCTATGGGAAGAAAATGCAAAAAATGTTTTTTATGAGGTTTGTCATTATGTAATTATCCCTCTACATGGAATATTCTTTGGATACAAACCTCCTCGCATTTAAAATACCATCATAGAAAAACTCAAGTCAGTCGTTGACTGGTTCATTGAGGAAATTTTTTCCTATGTGAGGGTTTATGGTTGTTCAATTCCACCTCATGCACTCCCAAGAATTTTACCAGACAGGTTAATATGCAGAGAAGTGGCTTACCAGTTAGTAAATGGTGGTATTGGACTAGAATTAAAAGCTCAACAGAAAAAGGAATGGCCATCTTTTCTTGTTTATCTAGGAAAATTCTTTTTATTAAACATAGGCCATTCAAAGGCAGAAGCCGAATCAATGAATGAAGTAAAATTAGCAGATATAGAGCACAGGAAATACAACCCATACCAAATAATCAGTCGGCATTTCACACAATGTGGTTTGAAAGCATATGAACATGAAGTCTCAGTTTATGATGATGTTTTTAGAAATGCTAAATCTTATGAGGAAGTTCAGAGCAGAGTGCAAACCTTGTCACTTGATGCACAAGTGGGGTTTGCATCTTTTCAAAAAAATAGAAGACAATGTCTGCCAAAGATCTTACAAGGCGAAATGTCAACATCAGCAAAAGAGCAAGAAACAATCCCCCCAGGGTTTGAAACCATTATCCAATATAATGCAAGTGACAAAGATAAATTAAAATATTACGAAACACCTCCTCAAGATACAGAGGATTCTCATACCAATGAAACGCAGACGGAAAAGGGAAAAGAAATAGAAACAAGCCCAATAGACCTGGAGGATATTCGAGAAAATGTTGGGGGATCAGCTTCACAGGAACTAGGCAGTCCTATTACATGATTGACTCCACTTCAGTCAACTTTTGGAACCCCTCATGAAGGAGTTCTATATGTAAGTGATTTAGAGCCGATCACCAGAGACGAAATTCCTTCATCTGATTATTTTTTCAGCAAAAAACGAAGGGCTGTTTTGAAACAGGAATTACATCCTGTGGGAGAAAGAATGGTTAAAAAACATAAAATTATCATTGATGGAAAGAAGCTAAATGAAGGAGAATTTTCCACAAAGCTAGCAGGAACCATGGGGGCAATAGCATCAGCCAATATGTATTCTGTAGGAAATTTAACCACTATGCTAGAGCAAAAGGATTGAGAAATAGTTCAACTACAGGACAGGTTAAAGGAGAATAAAAAAATTATTGGTTGGGGAATACAAAAAGGTCTAGAACAAGCTAGACTTAAAGACATCCAAGAAATTCAAAAGCTAAATGAAAATTTGGACGAGGCAAAAAACATGATACAGGTTACTCAAGAACAAGTGCAAAAGCTGGGCAATGAAAATAAATCCTTGCAAGATAACATCATTTCAATTACTAATCAAGTGATTGAAATGAAACATTTCAAAACTAAAGCATCAGAGATATATGCAAATATTGAGGAAGAACAACAAAAGATATTCTGTAATCTGGAAATTATCCATAATTATTTTCAAGAATCTAAAAGGTCCATGGAAAAAGTAGTGCAAAAAGAAAGAGAAGCTAAAGCAACAAGGAACTCTTTTCAAAAGATAATAACCTCTTTGCAAAAATAAGAAACTGGAAAATCACAGAAATTATCCATTTCGGAGCAGTTGAAAGGAGATATAATGATAAAGGTTTGGGAAACAAAACTGGAAGGATATAAAATAATGACAAAAGGAGTCAATGAAGATTGTCAAAAGATCTTCGAATTTATTGAAAAAAATGCAGTACATATCGGGACAGATGGTTTTTCCGAGTTGTTAGGAGAAATCAACATTAACAGGTATCAGCTGAAAATAAAGGAAGAACTTGAAGAAAAGAAAGCGGAAATCTCAAATATCAAAGCGGTCAACATTGCAGAAATTGAGAAGTGGATGATGGCTTCAAGTTCGAAATTGGAGAAAGTTAAATTCACAGAGAAAACAATAGGAAGCCAGTTGCCAGACCTACAAAGAAGTTTCTTCTCTTTTGAAGCAAATGAAGTACCCGAGGCTCCAAAGGTCTTGGTAAACTTTTTAGAGAAATATGCTCAATACATTGAAGCGGATAAAGAAAGCTCTTCAATACAAATTTAGGATTTTGTAAATAACTTTATTTTCATAATTTTGAAATAAATTGTAAACGGTTGACATTAGTCTATGCAACCGTAATATTAGGAAGTTGGTTAGTTACCAACGAAATACTTTGAGATAAATGTATAAATATAGTTTCAAGAGGCGAAAAAGAGGCTTCAGAAATTTTGGAGAAAGCCAAATTTTGTAATATCTACTTTGAAGTTTATCGGAATATAAATCGCAACCAAGATTCCGGATCCTACAATTTTGTGACTATGTTTCTTCCCCTGTTCATCATGCTTCATTAAATTGTCTTCTTAATGTGTGTTTCTAACCAGTGAATCAATTTGAAGTTATATACATTGTTGTTTATCGTTTCAGATTCGTTTGGATGTTGAATGTTTTACAGTATTTCCTCTGATATTACTTTAGTGATTTCAAGAACTGTAAACCTTTTTTTCCTTAATATCTAATTCTGTTAGAAATATCATTTTTCTTTCATCATTGTTCATTGAAGTATAAGATTCTTTCTAGATAAAAGCCTTATATTTCTTTGCATTGTTTTCCATTGTTTACAATCTCAAAATTGTTGCAAAACCAGGAAGAGACCTTGATTGTGTTTTTACATTGCTGTTTTAGATTTTGAAGTTGTTTCATTAATATCATCTCTGAAAATATGAAGTAATCAATCAATAAAAGTCGTTTACAAAACCTTTTAAAACCCTATCACCCATGACAGTCCCTAGTGGTAGACAACCAAACGTAGAACCTGGTCTCCAAGATCAAACCAGCATTGCCCTAAACTTATTTAACACCATTCTGCAAACAATGACCAATAGGGATGAGTTAGAAACATCGTGGGCTGGAATTGAACGTGATATAAGCACCCAAGAGCAACGGGAAGCTAGACAAGGACAGTTGAGAAACAGAATCTGATCTAGTCTTTCTTTGTTTCTTTATTAAAAAGTATTATCATAAAAATCTTTATTCGGATGCCTTGACGGTGTGTTTTATAGCCTTAAAACACAAACTCAAGAACAACAAGGAGGATAATCTCTATGAGATGGTCCTTAAAATGTGTTGATTGTTGATGACGTGAAGATTAGCCTTCCAAGGCTTCTTCGACCTATTCTTCTAAAGATAAATTCGAGCTGATGATGTGTGGCCAAAAACCCCTGAAAGTTTTCCTATGAAAAGATGCCAAATGTGATTAAAACTCTTCTTATTACCTTCTCCCTTATAAATAGTCTTTAAATCTGACTTGATAATTTAATATTTGACTATTCAAAGAAGTTTCGTCTCATTCTGATTCGAAAATTTATGATCTGGGTGAAATTTCAAGCATTCTGGTTATTACAGACTTTCAGTGGTTAAGAGCATTGAGTTTTGAATGTCTTATCCACCGAAAAGGCCCCCTTTCAGTGGTTAATGAGCGCTCTTGGGCTCGTCTAAACCACCGAAAATCAAATCATTGTCAAAAATCAAAATCTCAAAACTTTATTTACCCGCATGATTGCATTTAGTTTCGAGGATTCTTAGAAGAAATTCCCTTCTTTCTGTCACCAACAACTGTTCATCCAATCTCCTGCTCCTCTCCTGTTCCTCTGCTTGTTTGTACTCTGATTGCACTGCTGTCCCTTTAGGATCATTTCCAGACTTATATCAGATTCATGAGGTTGCAGCAGGATTACTATAGTCCATAAAAGCCTTAAGGACATGGACTATAGTATGTTGTCTGAGAAGTTCCTGGAAGTTTTATCTTCAGGAAGAACATTAGTAGATGTATATTTTCCTCTGACTGCTATCTCAACACATTTTTCCAAAGCATCATTCACAAGACTTGAAGTTTCTCTGCATGCTCTTGTAAACAGATTGCTCCCATATCATACATTCCCTCATAAAATCTTGCAGCTTAGAATAGTAGACATCCTTCAAGTGTAAATCTTCTTCTGTGAATGGCAATTGAATGTAGCTGATTCTGTTGTTATCAACCTTGGCGAACTTAGACAACTGGCATTTACAATGCTGACTTTAGCAAGCCAGACTTCATACTCCAGCACATTCAATCCAAGATCAAAATTATTCTTATTCACTAGATTCAAATGCAATGTTGTTGAACAAGAGACATTGCTTCCTCCAAAGAATCAGTGTTAGGCCCTTCCTTATTTCTACCTACAAGAAACTTCAATTGCTTTGCTGCCTGTAGAAACCCTGAGAGTTTTCTCACATAAATTTTCAGAGAAGTTCGATTGATGAAATACCCTGTCCAATCAACATTTGAATAGTCTGCATACGGGAAAAAGTCATATGTCTTCAAAGGCCATCTTTCATTGGATGTATATTTTTCTTCAGTGTAGATAGTTGGAATTGAATAAAACGCATTAACACGACCATCCTTATTCACATAATGCATGAGTTTATCCGTCTGTTTGAACCAAGTACCTGCACTTTCATATGCGAAATCTTCACCATATAAGACTATAGGCAATCTAATTGCTTGCGCATCCTTATATATTTTTCTGTGACTAGCATCATGTCTAAAGGTAAAATAAAATCGAAATTCATTCACTAAGGTGATATGATCCTCATATGGAAACCCTTGTTGAGCCAATCGACCATTGGTTTCCAATCCAACAATATGGAAGCTTATACACCACAACCTGATGCATGCTTCTCGGAACTCAACAATGAGATGCTCAGATCACTTCTAACCCTGGCCTCTGATCTATCAAACGTTCCAGAAACCAAAGTCTGTTCAGTCACAAACTCCTGTGTAGTATTTAGCGCCTGTAATTAACACATCTTTATTTGCAAATTAAAGATCGGGCTCATTGAGGTGTTACGGCATAAAAGATCCATCTTGCAATCATTTTCTTCATATGATCTTAACCTGGTGCTTGGGCACTTTGGCTGGGTTGTGCGTTTGAAGAACAAAGGACTCCTGCGTGTTTTTGAAACCTATAGCTTACTATTGATGCTCGAGCTACCAACATTTTTAGAACACGTGTGCAACATATATTCACCTCGGCACATGGAATATGAATCATTGACAGGGTATCTGGCAGAAGGTTTTCAATCAGTGTACAGAACCAAGAGAAAATTCATTGCTTACACTTGATGTGTCGATTTGTTGCTGACTCGTGGACTTGAAGTTTGTCTTAACTCGAGGATTGAGATTAGGATTTGATTCGCAGCTTTGTATATGACTCTTGGCTTGACTTTTGTGAATGAGCTATGAGTTGGCATGTGGCTTATGTATATACGCTTTGTTATGACTCAGAGTTTGGCTTAGGCTTTGAATAATTGTGGCTGGTGGTTTGATTGTAGTTGATATTTAGGATCTGTAGGATTTAGTATATGGATTAATATACATTGATATGATGTGTGCTATGTGCATATAAACCTAAAATTAAGGTATTCACTAATATACACACACAACACTCTTAAAGACCCAACACCTAGACTAGGGCTTAACAATTTACTATCACTTTTGCATGGCTCATGAAGAAGTCAGAGCCAAAGGATGCTGGGAAAAAGTGATCAACAATAGCCTGATGAAGAAACTGCAAGATAAGACACTGTCCAAAAGACTGAAGAAAACAATAAATCAAAAGAGAGAGACGAAAACGATCTCAAAAGCCCATTACATTTTGATCACTAACATCTGGCTCCAACTTGGATGGAGATATCCTTGTGAGGTTTCCAAGAACCTAGTAGTTCCAGTCACCTTATGTGTTGGGCTATGGAGTCATGTGGCCTGTGCGATCGATAGCCTGCTCTGCTTATTCAACCAAAATCTGAAAATAAGATTTTCATAGCTTTGAAATTGTAGTTCCATTGGGCATGGAGTCATCTGGCTGCCTTTGGCAGGGAGTCATTTAATTGTGCAACTGTTCTTCAACAAAGTTGTAGCTTGAAAACTTGTAGCCTGCCTGTAATCTGCATGTTTATTTAAGAAAACTGAAAACAATCTACGTGCTCGAATGAAAAGCTTATTCTTCAACCTACTCCTACGCTAACCAACTCTTCCATTTGTTAATTGAAATCATGCTTCCAATGAATCCATGTCAGAAACTGATTTACAGTCACCATGATAGGTCTTGAGCCGAAAAGTAATGAAGACCATATCATACAGAAAAGAGTTTTGAGCAAATGATTAAGACAATCTCCTTTTGACAGAAATATCTTAACATCTATGCTGCTGATAGAATCCAAAAAGTCAGCAATAGGGTCTTCAAAATCATAAAACAATACCTCTTTGAGCTGCTGATCTAAGTGTAAATTGAAATGATGTTGAAAGTTGCCTTTACTGATCTCATTGTTGAATGTAGGCTGCTCAACCCTTGCTGGAGAAGAATGTAGGATGGACTGTTGATTTGGACTTTTCAGCTCCTCACCTTCTTCTCCATATTTGCTACAATTCCCCTGTGTCTGCACATCTAAAAGTTGATGGCTGCCCTTAGCATTTGTCACAGATCCGAAACTGTCGCCCATGAACATTTGCAAACTAAGGAAATCTAAACACTTCAAGTTTTCTGAAAAGTATAGATCCATGAAAACTGCTATTGGATCCTTGAAAATAAAATAAGAAACATGCTTCGTTTCAGGAAAAAGTTGCATGTCCATGGTAACCTCTTGCTCGGCCATGAATGTTCCTTTACAAGAAGAATGATCATCTTCTTGTCCTTTTGAGATCAACTCGTGATCATCAAAAACAACAATTTCATTATCAAAATGATGCTGACAAGAGGATAACAAAACAAGATTTCCATCACCTGGATTAGGCTCAGGTGAGAACATATAATTTATTATGCAATCATCAGTCATCTAGGCTCTTTTTGAGTTTCAAACTGATCATAAGCTTCACATGCATACATGTCTCTAGAATACTCAGCGAACATTGAAAAATCTGACTCTGAAACTGAATTGAACTTATGTGTTGGCTGTTGTCCCAAATCTGCTCCAACCTCTTTTCTCTCCTGCTCAACCATGGTTGTTCCTTTGCTGGAAAACTGATCACCTTCTTGCTCCCTGTCTTTAGAACATTCTGCCAATGTTGACGAATTCAGATCCACATCTGAAATAAGCTCGTATGCTTTTTGTTGTTCTAAATCTGCTTCATACTCATTACCTTCCTGCTCAGAATATGAACCATGCTGACATTGTTTTTTCTCATGTGCAAGAAGATTGTCAAAGTCCACCCGCTGTCGGATCCTCCTGGAAGCATGGATATTCTCCTCCACTTCTTGAGCGTCTTCAAACAAGTTCCCTAATGATGAAGATTTCCTTTCTAGAAAAATAAGGACAAGTTCATTATGTTGAGCCATAAGATAATATACCATGGCAGCAATCTCAGTAGGCCGAATCTCCAATGGGATGTCATAATAAACATGATGAAACCTTCTATTGAAAACAGGCAAGGCTTCATCCTGCTCTCGTTTCAAAGCGTAGAAATCAGCAAGGTATGACTCTAAAGATTTGTAATTGCCCCAATACTTTAGGAAAGCATTAGAGAACTCGGTCCAAGAGCCAATTGAATTAGTTCTCAGACTTTTAAACCATGTAGCAGCATCTTTGATCAAAGATTTCGAAAACATTCTCATACTCACATCTTCATGCGCAATTGAAAAACGATCAACAAAATCCAAAAAGGATTATGTGTGTCTCTCAGCTGAAGCTTGATTCTCTCCGGAAAACAAAGGGAGATATTCATAATAGTCATCGGGATAAGGATGAAGAAGAAGGGGCAGCTTTAAAGGTTTGAACATCTTCATCCGGATCTTAACTTGAAAAGCTATGGGATGATTATGAGAGTTAACGAGTTCATGACAAGGTTCAGAAATTATGACAAGAGAGGCTGAGATCTGGACAGGATATGAAACAATTTCTATATTTTCAAGGTCACATGGCTGATCAAATTCTAAAGGAAGAGAAATACAGTGGTCATCTTTATGAATGAGATAAGTTAAAGACACCGAATCTACATCTACAATGCAGGACTGCAGGATTTCCTCTTCTAAAGACGAATATATACAAGAAGGATGATGATTTTCTGAATATACAAAACATAAAATAATTCTCTTTACATGTGAAGGGAAAAGAATGAAAGAGGTAATGAAGAACAACAACAGTTCATGAAGCAAACCAATGAACTGATACCTGAATTTTGATCTGAGCCTCTTCATATTTTATCAATAGGATCCTCCCCAGTGGAGTCTTTTAACGTGGAGTCGCCAGATAGATTTTTACAACCAATATAATGCTCAGCCTTTGTCTATCATCAAAAGATAAAACTGTGTCATCTCCCAGGGAAGCTTGCTTCATGCTCCATTCCCCGGCAATGGCGCCAATTTGTTATCACTCCAGGAAACTCTCCTAGGCTGTAAGTCAGAGATGCCTGGTAACTTAATCTTTTTGAAGTTATTTTCTCAATAAATGATGTGGTTTTTCGATCAAGATGAATATCTAGGGGTTGGACTGTGTCTTTAAGACTGTCTAGTAATATCAAACAATCACAAGGCCTTCTAAGAATGGAATCAGACAGGAGTTGATCAAATAGAACAGAAGATAGTTGTTGAACCAGATTACACTCATATAAACAATAAGCACAATGGGTTTAAAAACTAAGACAATAACTTATGATCTTCAACTTAATCAATCAATTAGTGAGATGACAGTCACATGCAGATTGAATAAGCATCAATAAAGAACATTCACTCATAAGATATCATAGAACAGAGGAGAAAGGTCTGAAAACACAAATGAAGGAAGCTTCCAATGTTTCATATATTAAGAATGAGTCTTAGTTACAGTAGCAGCATGTAGAACCCCAAAATTGAACCCTTTGTTCCTCAAATGTTCCTAGCTTTATATCCTTTACATACAGTTTCTAGATCCTAGAAAACTGGATCTGCTATACTAAAAATAGAAAGTCAAATTACATTTACAAAAAGATAGGGATAAAAACCAAAAAGGAGGATAATCTCTATGAGATGGTCCTTAAAATGTGTTGACTGTTGATGACATGAAGATTAGCCTTCCAAGTCTTCTTCGACCTGTTCTTCTAAAGATAAATTCGAGCTGATGATGTGTGGCCAAAAACCCCTGAAATTTTGCCTATGAAAAGATGCCAAATGTGATTAAAACTCTTCTTCTTACCTTATCCCTTATAAATAGTCTTTAAATCTGACTTGATAATTCAATATTTGACTATTCAAAGAAGTTTCGTCTCATTCTGATTCGAAAATTTCTGATCTTGTCAAAATTTCAAGCATTCTGGTTATTACAGACTTTCGGTGGTTAAGAGTATTGAGTTTTGAATGTCTTATCCACCGAAAAGGCCCCCTTTCAGTGGTTAATGAGCAGTCTTGGGCTCGTCTAAACCACCAAAAATCAAATCACTGTCAAAAATAAAAATCTCAAAACTTTATTTACCTGCATGATTTCATTTAGTTTCGAGAATTATTAGAAGAAATTCCCTTCTTTTTGTCACCAACAACTGTTCATCCAATCTCCTGGTCCTCTCATGTTCCTCTGCTTGTTTGTACTCTGATTGCATTGCTGTCCCTTTAGGATCATTTCCATACTTGTATCAGATTCATGAGGTTTCACCAAGATTACTATAGTCCATAAAAGCCTTAAGGACATGGACTATAGTATGTTGTCTGAGAAGTTCCTAGAAGTTTTATCTTCAGGAAGAATATTAGTAGATGTATATTTTCCTCTGACTGCTATCTCCACACCTTTTTCCAAAGCATCATTCACAAGACTTGAAGTTTCTCTGCATTCTCTTGTAAACAGATTGCTCCCATATCATACATTCCCTCATAAAATCCTGCATCTTAGAATAGTAGACATCCTTCAAGTGTAAATCTTCTTCCATGAATGGCAATTGAATGTAGTTGATTTTGTTCTTATCAACCTTGGTGAACTTAGACAACTGGCATTTACAATGCTGACTTTAGCAAGCCAGACTTCATACTCCAGCACATTCAAGCCGAGATCAAAATTATTCTTATTCTCTAGATTCAAATGCAATGTTGTTGAACAAGAGCCATTGCTTCCTCCAAAGAATCAGTGTTATGCCCTTCCTTATTTCTACCTACAAGAAACTTCAATTGATTTGATGCCTATAGAAACCCTGAGAGTTTTCTCACATAACTTTTTAGAGAAGGTCGATTGATGAAATACCCTGTCCAATCAACATTTGAATAGTCTGCATACGGGAAAAAGTCATCTGTCTTCAAAGGCCAGCTTTCATTGGATGTTTATTTTTCTTCAGTGTAGATAGTTGGAATTGAATAAAACGCATTAACACGACCATCCTTATTCACATAATGTATGAGTTTATTCATCTGTTTGAACCAAGTACCTGCACTTTCAGATGTGAAATCTTCACCATATAAGACTATAGGCAATCTAATTGCTTGCACATCCTTATATATTTTTCTGTGACTAGCATCATGTCTGAAGGTAAAACAAAATCGAAATTCATTCACTAAGGTGATATGATCTTCATCTGGAAACCCTTGTTGAGCCAATCGACCATTGGTTTCCAATCCAACAACATGGAAGCTCATACGCCACAACCTGATGCATGCTTCTGGGAACTCAACAATGAGATGCTCAGATCACTTCTAACCCTGGCCTCTGATCTATCAAACATTCCAGAAACCAAAGTCGGTTCAGTCACAAAATCCTATGTAGTCTTTAGCGCCTTGAATTAACACATCTTTATTTGCAAATTAAAGATCGGGCTCATTGAGGTGTTACGGCAGAAAAGATCCATCCTACAAGCATTTTCTTCTTATGATCTTAACTTGGTGCTTGGGTGCTCTGGCTAGGTTGTGCGTTTGAAGAACACATGACTCCTGCGTGTTTTTGAAACCTGTAGCTTACTATTGATGCTCGAGCTACCAAAATTTTTAGAACAAGTGCACAACATATCTTCACCTCGGCACATGGAATATGAATCATTGACAGGGTATCTGGCAGAAGGTTTTCAATCAGTGTACATAACCAAGAGGAAATTCATCGCTTACACTTGATGTGTCGATTTGTTGCTGACTCGTGGCCTTGAAGTTTGGCTTAACTCGAGGATTGAGATTAGGATTTGCTTCGCAGCTTTGTATATGACTCTTGGCTTGACTTTTGTGAATGAGCTATGAGTTGGCATGTGGCTTAGGTATATATGCTTTGTTATGACTCAGAGTTTGGCTTAGGCTTTGAATACTTGTGGCTGGTGGTTTGATTGTAGTTGATATTTAGGATCTGTAGGATTTAGTATATGGATTAATATACATTGATATGATCTGTGCTATGTGCATATAAACCTAAAATTAATGTATTCACTAATATACACACACAACACTCTTAAAGACCCAACACCTAGACTAGGGCTTAACAATTTACTATCACTTTTGCATGGCTCATCAAGAAGTCAAAGCCAAAGGATGCTGGGCAAAAGTGATCAACAATAGCTTGATGAAGAAACTGCAAGATAAGACACTGGCCAAAAGACTAAAGAAAACAATAAATCAAAAGAGAGAGATGAAAACACTCTCAAAATCCCATTACATTTTGATCACTAACACAAACTATCTTACGAAAAAGGAACTGAGAGAGTTCTCTTTTAAGTTTTTTTACAAACTCTATAATCTTGAAAAACCTTCGAGTTTTCTATCTCTGGACTCATTAAACAAACATTGATAGACCCGTGATGGGACCGAACCACTCCTTCTTAGGGTTCGTTAAACATACTCTGAGGGACTCATCCGAAGGATGAGATTACATCAACAAGAATATGTTATCCTCCTCAAGCTTGCGTAAAAATAAAGAGGTACTCGCCAGAAATGGTGGGGGGAAATTTGGGAAAGGGATGTGTTTCATTTTCGTATTGATTGGCAGTAAGTGTCGCTCTTGAACATGACACCCCCTATTCATCATTTGAAGTCGGTTTGGGAAATCCATCTGTCTCTTATTCAATTGATTACAAGGTCTTTCCATGTGTCATCTTTGAGTCAATGCTGCCAAATCATTGGTCGTGTCATTCATATGTTCAAGATAAGTCCATCTAAAACATGTATTGAGTCGGCCATCTGCAGTTATCCATTCTCTCCGTGTTGGCCTTCCCTGTGTCCAGTCCAATTTGCAAAATGCTATGTTTTACCTTCAAAATCTGTTACTCATTTCGTGTCATTGATGCGGGATACATCAAGGCCCTCCTGTGACAAGTCTTGTTCTGTCAACTTCAGCTCATTATCCAGAATCAAGACTTAGAAATTATTTAGTACCTTGGAGCTTGCATGCTTCAACGATAAGTTTCCTCTCTTTCGATAGTGGGTTTACATCATTGACCCCTGATCAAAAGATTCCGTCAGATGTTCAACATCAAATAATTTATTCACAGTCGATGGATTGTACTATAGTACCTTGGGATTCATTGACATCAATCGTGATTTCCCTCGCACTTGTTAACAGTTTCATCAATGACCGGTAATCAAGTGGTTTCTACCATGTTCGACTTCAACACATGTAATCACATGGTTAGATTCGTACTTTGGGCGACGAGATTGAAGACCATGGATATTATCTTTGTGATCCAGGTTGCGATGGAGTATGTATAATTTGCGACACATAGATCCACTGTGTATGTTTCATGGCTATGTCATCTTGATTTGAAATTTCTCGCATAGATCCACAGTGTATTCAAGTGGCTATGTTATATTTTGACGGCATGGATCCACAGTGTATGATTGGTGGCCATGACCCATGACTATAATTTCATCAGTCTGTGATCTAAGTATGGGAATGCCTACCTCAGAATTGATATACATGATTTTCTGCAGATGCTTGGTTGTTCACAAGTTTCCGATTAGATGTGCTCTTGGTTCTTGACACACACATGAAGCTTACAAAGTCTATCAACTGTCACTGGTTCCAAACTCATACTTTGGGGGGCATTTTGTTACCCATGATTTTGGTCATCATGATGATGTATTGATGATGGTGTACTCAGGCTCTTCATTAGAACTTTCTCCTGAGAAAAGTTACCTTCATCTCTTTCCAGAAATCACATTTTTAAGGAAGGTTCGCAGGCTGCTAATACATTTTCCTGCGAGAATGCATGATTCTTGCAGGCTTCCTTAAGATGGGGTGCGAGAAGTTCGCACTGTGTTTAACTGATAGGGTGCGAACTCTTTCTAAAGAAGGGAAAAAGATGAATTCTTGAAGCTTCTAGAAGGGAATCTTCTAGAAGGGAATCTTCTAGAAGGATGAGATGGAATTCGAATGGTTATCTAAGTACTAGATTTCCTGATATTTTGGGATCATTCTTATCCAAGTAACTAAATCATTCTCTCCTATATATTGAGGGGATTCTCATGGAAAAGGTTAGAAGCAAACAAGGTTAAGTGAGACATTGGAGAATTGATGAAAGATTGTGTGAAGGACTGAAGCTACAATAGTTAGGGAACTCCAACAAGTTTATCAAAGGTGGTTGATCTTATTCATGCAAGTGAGAAAGTGTGTGTGTCAGAGCTAAGGGCCATCGAAAGGAAGTTTTCAACATCAAGGCTCAAGTTGTAATCTTTACATTCCATCAATATGATTCAATAATGTGTCCCTTTCCCATAAAGTTTGTTCCACTTTATTGTATAACTCCTTGATCATATACATAGATTGACTATTGAATAAATTGTGCTTTCTTCACTTCGGTTGGTTTGTATTGTTTTGATCTTGACTGTACTGGAGAACTGGAGTGAATCAGGAGCAACAAAGACCAAAGGAAGCGATCATAAGGTATGTTCTTTAATCGTGCCTCCTATTACATTCAATAGGTAAAATCTAAGGAAAGGGTATCATTCTGTCTTTCTTTGTTCTAGATCCAGGTGGATCTAGGGAGATCGGCTTGTGTCCGCACTTATGGATTTATCCAATAAAAGTCACTGAAGAACAAAAACATGTGGAAGCAGAAGCAACAGAAGGAGGAAGAAACCTCATGATGAGGAAAAATCTTCTTAAACCAGAAAAGGAAACAGAGAAACCAGTTCAACGAACAAGCCTATTTAGAACTACTTCCAAGTCAAAATACAAAATTTCCAAGGTGATCATAGATAGTGGGTGCACTGACAATATAGTATCCACAGAGATGGTAGAAAAGCCGGAGCTAAATACAACTGCACACCCAAAGCCATACAAGGTATCGTGGTTGCAAAAATGACATCAAGTAATGGTAAGTCAACAATGGCAAGTTGAATTTAAAATAGGAGGTTACAAAGATGAAATATTGTGTGATGTAATTCCTATGGTGGTTTGTCATATTTTATTGGGGAGACCGTGGCAGTATGACTGAAAAGTTATTCATGATGGAGGAAAGAATACCTACACCCTAGAAAATAATGGTAGAACACATATGTTGTTACCCATAGAAGACAAAGAGAAAAAGACAAAATCTAGTTCAAGCATACTTTTCATGATTGGGAAGGAGTTCTTGAATGTAGTCAAGAAGGAGAAGGAAATGCAGTTTGTTGTAGTGAGGAAGCCTATAGTTTTCCTTACTAATAATTATGTAGAATATTTTCCTATGGAAATCCAAGAACTGTTAGAAAACTTTGTTGATATAGTCGTGGATGAGTTACCACACTCATTACCACCCATTAGGAGCATAAGCCATCATATTGACCTTGTTCTAGAAGCTAGTTTACCAAACAAAGCAGCTTATAGGTTGACACCTAGCGAGAATGAGGAAGTCAAGAGTCAAGTCTAGGAGTTGTTAGATAAAGGGTTAGTTAGGGAGAGCCTAAGCCCATGTGCAGTACCTAATGTATTAAGTCCAAAGAAGCATGGAGGATGGAGAATGTGTATAGATTCTCGACCCATCAACAAGATAACCATTAGGTACAATATTCCTTTACCAAGGATGGATGATTTGATGGACTCTTTTAGTGGAGAAAGAGATTTTTCAAAGATAGACTTGAAGAGTGGATATCATGAAATAAGAATATGAGAGGGAGATGAATGGAAAACAACATTAAAGACAAATCAAGGATTCTTTGAATGGCTGGTCATGCCATTTGGGTTGAAAAATGCACCAAGTACATTTATAAGATTTATGAATGAAGTGTTGAAAGACTTCATAGGAAAAATTGTCATAGTATATCTGGATGACATACTAATCTTCAGCAAGACGAAGCAAGAACACTTAATACATTTGACATTAGTGATGGAAATGTTGTAGTGAGAGAAGTTGTTGATAAATTTGAAGAAGAGTTCTTTTATGAAGAGGGAGCTCATATATTTGGGTTTCGTAATATCTTCAAATGAATTGAAGATGGACCCAGAAAAGATTAGAGCAATGAGAGAATGTCCATCGCCGAGAAACATATTTGAGGTAAGAAGTTTTTATGGGTTAGGAAGTTTTTATAGGAAATTTATCAGAAATTTCAATGGAATATGTGCACCCATGCTAGACACTATGAAGAAGAAACACAAGTCCTTTAGTTGGATAGAGGAATCTGAAAAGAGTTTCAAAGTGTTGAAGGAGAAAATCACAGAGCAACCAATTTTGGTCTTACCAGATTTTGGAAAAACATTTCAAGTGAGATGTGATGCAAGTGGATTAGCTATTGGAGCAGTCTTGAGTCGGGATAATAATCCAGTTTCTTATTTTAGCAAGAAATTGAATGATGCCAAGAAAAATTATTCCATGTATGATAAGGAATTTTATGCAGTGATTCAAGCTTTGAAAAAATGGAGACATTATCTAATTCCTAAATAATTTTGTCTTGTAAAGTGATAATCAAGATTTGCAATTTATTACTAGGTAATAAAAGTTGAATTAGAAACATGCAAAATGGGTAGAATTTATGGAGAATTTTACTTTTGTTATTAAACACATTGTTGGAACTGCTAACAAAGTTACATATGATTTGAGCAGAAGGAGTTTGATTGTACAGGAATTCCAGGTGGAGACTTTGGGGTTCGAACACCTCAAGGAGATGTATAGAGAAGATACAGATTTCAAAGAAGCTTATGAAGCATGCAAGAATCCTTTATTGGGAGACAAAAGCCCATATACTAAATATTTGATTCAGGATGGATTACTATTCAAAGGAAACCAATTATGCATTATGAAGTACTCAATGAGAGACAACCTACCGAAAGAGAAACACAATGGAGGTTTAGCTGGACATTTTGGTCACGATAAGAAATTTTCACAACTGAGAAATTTGTATTATTGGTCGAGCATGAGAACAGAGGTGAAAATTTTTGTGAACAAATGCAGAATTTGTCAGTATGAAAAAGGAAGACAACATAATACTGGTTTGTATCAGCCATTACCAATTCCATAAAGGTCGTGGGATGAAATCAGTATGGATTTTTTTTGGGATTTCCCAGGACTAAAAAATGGAGAGATTCCATATTTTTGTGGTGGAAAGATTCTCAAAAATGGCACATTTCATACCATGCCAGAAGACAGGCGATGCCACACACATCTCCAATTTTTTTTCCAGAGAAGTAGTGAGACTACATGGATTACCGAGGAGCATAGTTTCAGACAGAGACACCAAATTTGTAGGACACTTTTGGAGGACTCTATCAAAGAGGCTAGGAACGAACTTATCCTTTAGTTCAACATATCACCCTCAAACAGATGGATGGACTGAAGTAGTAAACAGGAGTCTCGAAAACTTATTGAGAATTTTATTCACTAAGCAAGGTCGACAATGGGATCAGATTCTGGCACAAGAAGAATTTTCATTCAACAATCCAGTGAACAGAAGCACAGGAAAAAGTCCATTTGAAATTGTGTATGGTATACAACCAAGAGGGATTACAGAGTTGAGATATTTGAATGAAGATGAGTTCAGAAGTGCTAGAGTAGAAGATTTTGCAACAGAAATGAAGAAACTCCATGACAGAGTCATAGAGGAGCTATAGGACAACAACCAGAAATACAAGAGAAGAGTTGATAAAAAGAGGAGAGAAGTTCAATTCAAAGTTGGGGATGAAGTTTTATCTCATTTGATAAAAGAGAGGTTTCCAAGGGGAACATATAACAAATTAAAGATGAAGAAGATAAGACCATGTAGGATTCTCAGAAAATTTGCAGCCAATGCTTATGCGATTGAGTTTCCAGACAATGTTGGGACATCATCGATATTCAATGCTACAAACCTGTATCCTTATAGGAGAGATGAAGCAGGAGAATCAAATTATTAGGAAGAAATTCAGTCGGAAGAGAAATTTCCCATGGTAGAAAAACCTCATATGGAGAGAATTATTGAACAAAGGGATGGAAATAAAACCAGGAGGAATACATATCCTGAATATTTAGTGAAGTGGAAAGATCATCCAATGGAAGATGCAAGTTGGGTCACAGAACCTGCTATTTTGAAGCATGGAAAGATAGTGACGGAGCTCATGGATAAGAGTCCATGAATTTTTTTAACCAGAGGAGTATGATGCAGGAGAATCTCCTTCAAAGTCTACAACTCACATGTGGAGGCAGACATAGGACATCTCAGCAATGACATAATTTCAAATCGAGCATTTAACTTAGAATTTAATGAGTTGTTGAGATATTTTGAATACAACATTTTAAATTGTAACTTGTTTGTAAAGTCTGAAGGACTGTAAGAACTATAGATATGGAGTGTCGTATCTATATGGAAATAACTAGTAGTTATTGTAATAGGACAGAGTAGGTAATAACTTTAAATTTGAAATGATATATTTCAAAACAGGACGAGAGAGCTCGTGGAGTAGTCCTTAGATAGTTATTCAGTAAGTCATTTGTAACATACAAAATGTGTGAGACAAAGTAGAGCAGATAGAGTAGAATAGTTATTTAGTAAGTTATATCTGGATGACATACTAATCTTCAACAAGACGAAGGAAGAACACTTAAGACATTTGACATCAGTGATGGAAAGGTTGCAGTGAGAGAAGTTGCTGATAAATTTGAAGTGGAGTTCTTTTATGAAGAGGGAGCTCATATATTTGGGTTTTGTAATATCTTCAAATGAATTGAAGATGGACCCAAAAAAGGTTAGAGCAATCAGATAATGTCCATCGCCGAGCAACATATTTCAGGTAAGAAGTTTTCATGGGTTAGGAAGTTTTTATAGGAAATTTATCAGAAATTTCAGTGGAATATGTGCACCCATGCTAGACACTGTGAAGAAGAAACACAAATCCTTTAGTTGGATAGAGGAAGCTGAAAAAAGTTTCAAAGTGTTGAAGGAGAAAATCACAGAGCAACCAATTTTGGTCTTACCAGATTTTGGAAAAACATTTCAAGTGAGATGTGATGCAGGTGGATTAGCTATTGGAGTAGTCTTGAGTCGGGATAATAATACAGTTCCTTATTTCAGTGAGAAATTGAATGATGCCAAGAAACATTATTCCATGTATGTCAAGGAGTTTTATGCAGTGATTCAAGCTTTGAAAAAATGGAGACGTTATCTAATTCCTAAAGAATTTGTCTTGTACAGTGATAATCAAGATTTGCAATTTATTACTAGGAAATAAAAGTTGAATCAGAAACATGCAAAATGGGTAGAATTTATGGAGAATTTTACTTTTGTTATTAACACATTGCTGGAACTACTAACAAAGTTGTAGATGATTTCAGCAAAAGGAGTTTGATTGTACAAGAATTCTAGGTGGGGACTTTGGGGTTCGAACACTTCAAGAAGATGTATAGAGAAGATACAAATTTCAAAGAAGCTTATGAAGCATGAAATAATCCTTTATTGGGAGACAAAAGCCCATGTACTGAATATTTGATTCAGGATGGATTACTGTTCAAAGGAAACCAATTATGCATTTCGAAGTGCTCAATGAGAGACAACCTACCGAAAGAAAAACACAGTGGAGGTTTAACTGGACATTTTGGTCACGATAAGACATTTTCACAACTGAGAAATTTGTATTATTGGCTGAGCATGAGAACATAGGTGAAAATTTTTGAGAACAAATGCAGAATTTGTTAGTATGAAAAAAGAAGACAACATAATACTGGTTTGTATCAGCCATTACCAATTCCAGAAAGGTTGTGGGATGAAATCAGTATGGATTTTGTTTTGGGATTACCCAGGACTAAAAAATGGAGAGATTCCATATTTTTTGTGGTGGAAAGATTCTCAAAAATGGCACATTTCATACCATTCCAGAAGACAATCGATGCCACACACATCTCCAATTTGTTTTCAGAGAAGTAGTGAGACTACATGGATTACCGAGGAGCATAGTTTCAGACAGAGACACCAAATTCGTAGGACACTTTTGGAGGACTCTATCGAAGAGGCTGGGAACGAACTTATCCTTTAGTTCATCATATCACCCTCAGATAGATGGATAGACCGAAGTAGAAAATGAGAGTCTTGAAAACTTATTGAGAAGTTTAGTCACTGAGCAAGGTCGACAATGGGATCAGATTCTAGCACAAGAAGAATTTTCATTCAACAATTCAGTGAACAGAAGCACGATAAAAAGTCCATTTGAAATTGTGTATGGTATACAACCAAGAGGGATTACAGAGTTGAGATATTTGAATCAAGAAGAGTTCAGAAGTGTTGTAGTAGAATATTTTGCAACATAAATTCAAAAACTCCATGATAGAGTCAGAGAGGAGCTACAGGACAACAACCATAAATACAAGAGTAGAGTTGGTCAAAAGAGGAGAGAAGTTCAATTCAAAGTTGGGGATGGATTTTTATCTCATTTGATAAAAGAGAGGTTTCCAAGGGGAACATATAACAAATTAAAGATGAAGAAGATAAGACCATGTAGGATTCTCAAAAAATTTGCAGCCAATGCTTATGTGATTGAGTTTCCAGACAATGTTGGCATATCACCGATATTCAATGTTGCAAACCTGTATCCTTACAAGAGAGATGAAGCAGGAGAATTCTATGATCAAGAAGAAATTCAGTGGGAAGAGAAATTGCCCACGACAGAAAAACCTCAGATGGAGAGAAATATTGAACATAGGGATGGAAATAATACTAGGAGGAAGACATATCCTGAATATTTAGTGAAGTGGAAATATCATCCAATGGAAGATGCAAGTTGGGTCATAGAACCTGATATTTTGAAGCATGGAAAGATAGTGTCGAATCTCATGGATAAGAGTCCATGAATTTTTTTAACCAGAGGAGTATGATGCAAGAGCATCTTCTTCAAAGTCAACAACTCACATGTGGAGGTAGATAGAGGACATCTCAACAATGCCATAATTTCAAATCGAGCATTTAACTCAGAATTTAATGAGTTGTTGAGATATTTTTGAATACATCATTTTAAATTGTAACTTGTTTGTAAAGTTTGGAAGGACTGTAAGAACTGTAGATATGGAGTGTCGAATCTATAGGGAAATAATTAGTAGCTATTATAATAGGACAGAGTAGGTAATAGCTTTAAATTTGAAATGATAGATTTCAGAACATGACCAGAGAGCTCGTGGAGCAGTCCTTAGATAGTTATTCAGTAAGTCATTTGTAACATACAAAATGTATGAGACAAAGTAGAGAAGATAGAGTAGAGTAGCAGGAACAATTTGCATTTTGTTTTCATGAATAAATAGAATAGATAGAAAATTGTCCCAAATCCTTGGACTGTGTTCATTTCATGTGAGATTGAATAAATGTTATTCTTTGTGTATGATTTGTTACAAGTTCATTTCATGTATGCGTGTTCTAGAGATTGACTGTATGAATTTGCGACGAAGCTGGTTGAGTTTCAATCATTTCTCTTCTGATACTTGTATGCAAGGTGTGCATCATGAACGCAAGGAGTGCGTCGATTGAGTCTCAGATTAACTCAGATAGAAATTCAGAGAGAACCAAGGAAACTCAGACCAGGTGCAAGGTGTGCACAACATCAAGAAGATAATAAGCTTCGAAGAACCAGAGTTGAAGAATGCCAGGTGGGTGAGAAGCATTTTCTTTTCAAGAAAATCCTTGGAACTGAGTTATTTGAAATCCCGAGAATGCATGGTGTGCATGGGAGATCGAAAATACTTAAAGGGACGAAGATCAGAAGGGATATCCTTTTACAAGTGTTGACGAGATCCAGGAATTGGAATCACAGGAGAAGTGAAGGTTGAAACCTTTGAAGTATCGAAATCCTTCAAGTTTGGGAAGAAAGCACAAAATCTCAGAAGGAGGAGCACATCATTCATCATATAATCTGCAAGGAAAAGATCTGGATCGTCGAATCCATGTCTAGACATTCAGGAGAGAGCATAGGAGGAAGAACAGATCTGAACTGTCGGATCTGGCATGTGGACCAATGGTTGTTGGATCCGAAAGAAGGTGCACAAGACAAGTTCTGAAATCATCAAGACCGTCCATCGAAACAGACATGTGGAAAACAATCAGCATTTCGGTGACTCGCGACTCAAGGAAGTCAAAGGGAAAATTCGTTGAGTCCTCGAAACATGAAATCGCAAAAAGATCCTAGCTGCCTATTGAGAAGAGATCTGGACCATTAATTTTCCCGAGAGAATTTCAGCATTTCAGAGATCACGAGAATAGAGGAGAAGAGTCTTTCAACTTCACGATACCCAAAGTCCCAATACATGAAATTCTGATCTAATCCAGATTGTTGGATAGAGAGACTTGTGAATCGTCGATCCAATGTAGTTATGATTTCAAAGATTTGGTCATCGGGAGAACGAAAGTGAAGGCTTTCCCAAAGTCATGAAAGGTGAATCGATGACTCAATCTGGACCATTGGTTAGTGGAGGTTATGGAACCGTCGGATCTTCGCGAATCGAAGATTTGGAAGGGAAGGAAGGGTCATTCGTTGGTTCTTCAAAGCATGAAATCCCAAAATATTTGGGAGTTGGTACCCAGTTCCTAGAGGGAGGTCACACTAAGTACATAAGAGAGAGGGGTAGCGCTTACTAGGCCCCTAGTCAGGTTTCGGGATTTCGCAGGATAGAGTGTTGGATTTGTATCACACAAATACTCCCGAAGTCGCGAGATGCAAAACTCCTTTTGGTGTGGACCGTGGTCATAACATCGTGGTTGTGTGGGAGAAGAGATTGTGCCTCATGCTATTTTTCACAAGCAGAGTCTCGCACAAGGACCTGTGGATTTGTTAGTAAAGGCTCTATCAGGAACCCAAAGAGCTATTCCAGCTCGACAAAAAGAACGATCCAGTGATCGGGAGGTCGACAGGCCCTGCCGAGGTAGGGGGTTGCATCAGAAGAGGAGGCCTATTCTCTCTATCTCGGCCTCATTCTAGCGCAACGACAAGAATATGTCGAGGTAAATGTCATAAAAGACTCTAAACTTATCATTTCAAGCCTCCAAACCAAAAAACGCACTAGATCGTCAACTTTGGCCTCCTTGTTAGAAAGAATCTAGTGAATTATTGATAGATTTCAAACCACCGAGGCCTAACACATAAGAAGAGAATATAATATGGAAGTAGACGCGCCTCGAAATAAAGGATCCAGGATGCACATTGGAGAAGCAAGTTCCAATGAGAAGAAGGGTTAACAAATTATCCGTTGATGAATTTAACATACCAAAAGTAGTCCACTCCAACCTTGATTAAGCTCCTAAGAGCCAAAGAGTGCATGATCGTCCCCCTGACATGTCTTAAGGCTCATCTAGACCCTTGTGATTAGGGCCCTATCTCCACTTCGTTGTGATGGACACATGCCTGGTTCTCGGACAGGTATGCCACATGTGGGTTTCCACTGCCTTGGCATATCTCCCTCACCTTAGATCATTTCTATTTTAAGAGAAAGCAAGAGCCAGTACAAAGAATGACCTCAACCGGTAAAAATCCACATTCACATCAGTCTTATCATCTAAAATTCATGTGTTGTAAGTACTCCCATCATACGTAGATCGGGCTAGAACCATTGAATGTTGTAATGGAAATAGCAGGGGAAATTAAAGGAATGCATCGCAGGAAATGAAAGGATGAAGTGGTATCTTATCATGCCAGGTATAAATCATTTTCTTTTATCAACATTCTTTCAAATTTCATGTCTTTGGATCATTCATTTAATCCCAATGATTTCTCACACCCTCAAACGAATCCCATCCCTAGATTTGGAAGGAGATGAAAGCATGCCAAATTCAAAACGAATTCAAGGAAGCCCGAGATTAATTCCCCGTATTGGTTTACAAGGTTCGATAAATTTATTGTGTTCATTATCCTCGAGGACCTATTGTATGCGCTCATTCTTTTACTATTACCCCTCAAAAGAGCCTCACCCTTAGTCTCGTCATCTCAACCCCAACCCATCACAGACATTCCCAACATCAAAAACCTCCCTTGGATATTTGAGGGTCCACGTTGATGCATATTCTTCTGGGCGAACGTAGGCTCTTTAGAAGTAAGCAGAATGGAAAACGAAGGGAACATGACAATTAGAACCAAAATCGAGGATCTTGAATTGGAAGCCTGTGATTTGTATATGCGTATATTTTGCCTCCAGATACAAATCCATGGCCTTCAAACATGAATTTGTACCATCTTCAAGCTCTTAATCGAGCAAAGACAATCAATTCAACAATTGAAGGATGAGCTCAACACACTCAGAGCTCAAGTCAATGCCAATCACACCATGGAAAGAGAACGAGTAAATCATGTTATTCAAGTTTCAGATTCCAACGATAGAAACACTTCTAGAATGCAAGGACCCATGTTGGATCTTAATGCACCTGCAGAAGAAGCACCAATGGAACCAAGGATGCAACCAACTCCCCCCCCTCTTAGTTTATAATGTATTTCTACATTTTGATTTTAGGCATATACTATAGGATTTATATAGTCACAAAATGGTATGCAGAAGAGCCTTTAAACATGCCTTTTTTGAATAACTTTGTATCTCTGAATTCACTTATGAAAGCATAAGTTTTGAAGAGACTGAACATGCTACTTGTAATTCTCATCATGTTCTCTACACACATACTTTTTTTTTTTAAGATTGCATTTTGACATATAGTGTATTTATCAAATTAGGGATTTTATCAAAATTGTATTAGCAAAGAAAATGAAGCTTGGAAAATTATAAAAAATCCTATAATATCCACTTAAACCACTATCATGAAAAACATAAATTATTATTAGTAATTGGTGTCTTTCCACCATTTTTAATGATCACTCAAATCATAATTTTTGAAAGAACTCTTAGACATCAAACTACTAAGGTTAGTTATTAATGTTTCTTTTAACGATTTTCTCCAACATTATTGTAATTTAGAGAGAAACTAATCCAATCTATCAACTAATCATAATAAAAATAATCTTTGAATAACTAAGACACCAAAAAAATTAAAATGTTTCAGGTAATTCAAATCACCAAGTCTTTATTTCACAAAAATAGGAAACCATGAAACCATACTTTCAAATCAACCGAAACAAAATCAAAAGGTAATTCAAATCACCAATTCCTTATAGGAAACCATCAAACCATACTTTCAAATCAACCAAAACAAAATCAAAGCAACAAAAGACAGTTTTTTTCAAATAGGGACCCTTAATTTTTTCAAAATTTAAAAGAGATTGTTGTTTACCGCAACTACGATATTTCTATTTATTTTTGTTTTTCACATGCATATGCTTAATATCTCTATATTAAAATTTTCCTAAAATTTGTATGTGATTTCATTTTTTAATTTTAATAATAATGTAAATGTCTTCACCAAGACTTCTGTTAATCTCTATTAGTCTTGGTTCTAATCACCTCTTAAAAAAAATATGAAAAAACACAATTTATGAAATAACAATTAGACATTAAAATTTTGAATGGAATCTACTTTCCATCTATCTATATCTATATAGATATAGATATAGATATAGATATAGATATAGATATAAAGATAAAGATAAACAAAAAAATTTATATACAAAATTTTAAATTAAAAAATTAGGAAAAATCAGTATGTTAATTGTTATTTTCAAAATAATATTTATAATTTTCTTGATTCCCAAAATAATTACAAATTAATGTATAATTTTTTTATAATTATTATGTTTGAAAATTATTTTAAAAAATTAAATAAATATAAAAAATAAGTTATAGCAATTCATGTACATATTATTCTTAAAAAGTAATCAAAATATATACTAAATTAAAGACATCTATAATCATTTTTTACATTTTTAAATAAAACGTGTTATTAAAAATAAGTTACATTTTTAAATAAAACGTGTTATTAAAAATCAAGTTTGCAATATAAACAATAATAAGTAATTAAAAAAAATGAATGAAAAACCTAACCCATTATGTACATGGTGTTCATGAAAAGATTAATCAAAATATATAATTAATTAAAGACATCTATAATTTTTTTTGCAATTTCAAAAAAACATGTTAATAAAAATCAGATTTACAATATAAACAACAAAAAATAATTATAAACAAGAAAATGGAACCTAACCTATTGTAAAAAATTATAAATAAAAAGATAACACATTGTCTTTCATTTAACACTAAAAGACAATAAATAATTATAAAAAATAACAAATGAAAACCTAACCCATTGTAAAAAATTATAAATATAAATAAAAGCACAACACATTGTCCTTCAATTCTTCATTTAACACCTTATTAAAATTGTAAATATATATAAATTATTCAATTCTTCATTTAACACCTTATTAAAATTGTATATATATAAAAAAATTATAAATAGTTAGATAAGTTTAAATATTTAAAAATTTAAAAATTACCATAAGATACCACATATTCATGTTTTGAACTGTTAATATATTCAACTTTATTTTATTAAAATTGTAAATATATATAAAAATTATAAATAGTTAGATAAATTTAAATATTTATAAATTTTCAAATTACCATAAGATACCGCATATTCATGTTTGGAACTCTTAATATATTTAACTTTATTCAATGAAGATTGAGTTAACTTATTGAAATTTTAAATACATATAAATGGTTAGATATGGAAAAAATTATGAATGGTTAGATATTAAACATTTATAAATTTACAAATTTCATTACCAAAGGGGTGCCACATATTCATGTATTGAACTCTTGTATATTCAACTTTATTCAATGAAAAATGACTTTAAAAAATACTTTGACGTTTTCTAGAAAGCAAATTAAATTAATTTAGAAAAAATAAAACATAAAAGACCCACACTTATTAAAAAGGCTTTCCTATATTATTTTGAAAATCTTTGATTTGAACCGATGGTAAGATTGTTAAATTTATTCTTCTTGGTTGTTTCTACATCGGTCACCTGCTTCTGTGACGACTGAGAAAAAGGCGGCCATGACGGACTTAATGGACTAAAGAAACCCGACGAGAAAAGGCCGAGGACATTCTTATCCTATAGACATACTTTTATTTCAGAATATTATAGAAAATTGTAAGAGTGTCCATCACTTCTCTGAGTGGACATACTTTTATTTTTATTTTTCAGATCCTTATTAAAAATTATCAGTGTCCGTCTGTTCGACACTTTGTTCGGCCCATCACCCAGCTACCCTGCGCCTTCGTTCTGTTGACTTTTCAATCTCAACCGATCACAAAAGCAGTTGATTAGAAAACAATCCAATATAATCTTCTAACGTGATCTTATCCCCGACTTCCTCTGACCTAAAATCATATTAAACCCACTCACAAGGAGCGGTGAAGCTTCCTCAAGGAAGTACGCAGCCCCTCACGTCATTCTCTTTGAAATTAATTATATTTCTGTCCATTTTCGGTTCTTTCTCACTCAATTTCCTGGCTTAAACATGAGATTAGTATACTCGAATTCTTCCCTGGAACAGAGACATGCATGCTATAAATTACAAATATACCGTATTCCAACGAAAGAACCCTGTGTCGGGTACTCCAGATTAGACCATGTAATGCAATTGAATTTATCAATCCACTTCCTTTCTTCGTCCTCAATACTCCATCTTCTTCAATCCCAGGTGTTTCAGACATGTTTCTAAATCCAATTGGCTTCTAGGTCGGCCTAGGGTTTTGTTCTTCAATTTGAAAATCAGGGATGAACTTTGTAATTATTGTATTGTAGATTGGTTCGATTTGAAAATACTCATTTTCAGCAACAGCGGTAGCAAGACAAGGACTTCCAATCTCTCATACCATGAATTCCCAGAAAGAGTCCCTTTTTTGCCGACTGTTTAGTAAGAAACGGTACTGCATGAGGATATGGGAAATGCGGGAGGGAGAGTAAACAGCCATTAATAACAGCAGAAGATAATATGAGGTCCCAAAACATAAAGCGCCTTGCCGTTGTTATCCTCGGTGTGGTTGCCGTAATGCTTTCCTGGGCAGTGTTTTGCCCTACAAATTTCTCGCTGCCTGATCACTATATAGTTCCTTTCTATGTTCCCGACACGTTCTTCATGTTCTTCTTATGCAATTTTATAATACTCGCGCTTATCAGCATTCGCCACTTGGGATTCTCCACGAATTCCAATGGCGTTATAACGGATAGTTTTTATGAGGAATTTGGTGAGACGGCTTATTTTCAGCAACAAATTTTATCTTGTGATGAGACAGCCGAGCAGGAAACGCCTGATTCCGTGGATGGTCAGCCGGCTGAAAAGATGAAGTTTATTTACAGTGCCGAGGATGCCGGTTATAACGCAAGATACAGTCCCAACAAGTCGGAAAAGGTGGGAGGCGTGGATATAGTTAAGTACACAGAGAATTGCGAAGAAGAAAATTGCTCTGTATCACTATCTGATCTAATGCAGCTTGTGGAAGTTCCAGCGGTTATAGACACCCAAAGGTACAATGAATTGGCTTCCATGATAGACGAAGATTTTAACAGGAAAGTGGAAGAATTCATAGCTAAATTCAACCGCCAATTGCGTCTACAAGGACAGCAACGTATGTCTCGCCGTGGGTTGCGCCTATGATGTTTTTGTCTGCATATACCCTATTAAGTTATTGTATCATATTGAGAGCATGCTGCTTCCTGTGTTAATTCTGGTTAAATTGTCTCCCATGGTCTCGTATGTATATACCCTATTAAGTTATTGTATGATATTGAGTGTATGTGTGTGCAGACCCTGCTTCGTGTCTGGAAAAGATGGTCTCCAATGTTCAAAGGCGATGTTGTAAGTCATAGAATTGTATATATGTGTGCAGGAAATTTCTTCTGTGCAGATTTGGTGGAAACCTGTTGTTAAATATGGATTTGTAGGTCACAAGGTTCAACTTGATCATTTCTATCTTTATAAATATGGATTTTTTCTGTTCACCATAGATTCAGATATAGAAGTCATACTTGGGTTTCATGTTCAAAAGTTCCACTGTTCCCATATAATCCACATAATCAAATCTGATAAATTTGGACAACTGAAACAATAGCTAAAGTGAATATCTATTTTTGGGATATTATCAAGCTCTTCAACGTAACATTTTTATTAGTAGTTGCCAAGGTACTATAGTGAAAGGTTAGGTTTTCTTTTACAAAGTTTTTAAATAATTTTATTAAATTTATTGTATTTTATATTTATATTTTATTATTTCCTACTGGAATTTGTATGCAAGGTTTAATTAATGTTGATGATATATTCATTAAATTAATTTTTAAGAGTTTTTTAATTTTTCATAATTTTTTTACTTTAGTTGTGTGGTTTTGAAAGGTATACTTAGGTTTTAAAGGGGTGATTTTATTTATTTATTTATATTTATGGGAGTTTAAATATTCTAGATTTGTATAAGTGGGTCTAATAGTTAAGAACATGTGTTTAATTTGTGTTAATGATATATTAGTGCAGTTAAATTTGAACATTTTTTGTTGTTAATTTTTCATATTCTTGACCTATTACTGTGTGTGTTGATTCAAAAGTAAAAAATTGGTAAAGGACTCAGACCTAAAACTACTTATGATTGGCTAATAACTCCTCTTAATTAGCAATCCACCATACAAAAAACTATTTTATATCTTTTAATTACTCAATCAAACATATATTTATACATGATTTTTTCATCAACAACATAACAAACTCATGAGGAATCTCTCAACCACACATACATAAATAGGATGCGATAGTTGGAGAAGATCTTCCTAAAACTAGCTAGATCTAGCAAACCCAAACCAATTTCTAAGTAAACATTAATTTTAACACCCTCCCTTAATTCTTACATCACAAATAACAATATTGAAATCACATAAAAATGATTTTGAACTTTAATTTGTCTAGTCTAATCTTCATGTCTTCATCAACATTTGTACTCACTCTGAATTCTCATAGAATATGTTTTTTCTCAACTATAAACTTAGAACTACCACTTGATTCATTTAAAATAATTTCTTCTCACCATCAATGATATATTTATAGAATCAACAATTCATGACATACATGGAAATATAATCCAGATATTGAATCATTAGATTAACCCTCCAAAAATAATAAAATCTCCAAAAATGTAAACTTTCTCTTAACCCTCACACCTTCGGCCCGAAACTCATAACTCTTCACATATGTATGAAGGATTTGATCTTTTCGTAACTCAAAAGTTAATCCAACAACCTATGTTAGAAATCAGCAAAATCCCCATCACTAATTTATTTTAATATTAATAAAGCACTTTATTGACATTGTGTTGGTACTTTGGAATTTAGGCTGAAATCACTGAATATTAGCTTGGGTAGTTATGAACACACCTCCATGAGCACAACATGAAATTTGATGATATCAATTCGAACTATACTGATCTTCGCATATTTTATCGGTTTTTACAAAATTTGCTTACCCGCATGTTGAGTCCTTGCGAAGAAATATCTCATAAATATGTGAACGATTAGAATCGTAGTTCCTTTTGGATCTGAAGGATGCATATAATTAAGTTGAAAGGCGTATACTTATTGGAGATGGGCACAATTAGTCACCTTTTAATTTAAAATTCTAATCTAATGACTAACAATTGAAAATGCTGGAATATTCTTAGTCATCCTTCCAAATCAATGAATGTGATTTACTCTTTATAACTTTCTTGTATTTTTGAATGCATCAGTTAACCTATTTACTTTTTAACATTTACCTAATCATATTAAGAAATTACTGTACCACCATATGATTGCCACTTTAACTGATTAACCTTTGGAATTACCACATTTAAGATTAACTTTTGGATTTCCTCAGCTCTATGTGTGTTTTAGTTGTCTGTGCATTTCAATTCACGAGAGTGTTGTCCAGCCGCAACACCAGCCACTTTGCGGCTGTGCTAATGTACTCTCACCCACCTACTCACAGTGGAAACTATATACTCTCACAAGTTCATATGCACTCCCATGAGAGAGTTGCACCAAGAACTTATAGCTCTAATACCAGATTAGCAATTCACCATACACAAAACTAGTTTATATATTTTTATTACTCGATCAAACATATATTTATATATGAAGTTTTCCCTCAATAGTATAACAAACTCATGAGGGAGTCTTTCAACCCCACACACATAAATAGGATGTGATAATTGGAGAAGATCTTCCCACAACCAATTGGATCTAGCAAACACAACCCAATCTTTAAGTAAAAATTAATTCTAACACTCTTGATCAAAGGTAAGGAAATAGACACAAAGGAATTATGCAAGAGAGAAATTGATCACCAACTAATCATTTTAGGTGACACCAACTAATCATTTTAGGTGACACAGTTTTCCTTAAATAATGATGATGAATTAGTCCATATTTTTGGATATTAGTCAATAATGTTTGTTCTTACTATTGATGAACAATTGAATTGTGATAATTTTTTCCACCTTAAACGAGAAAAGATCTACAAATATGTTAAAATTGCATAAAAATAATATTCTTATTTATCCAATAAAAACAAAATAGTTAATATATATAAAGAACATGTTATCTATATTCCCATAATCCCAAACTCCAAATCCAAGAAATGGTTCGGCTCTAATTTAATACAACTAAAATACAGAATTGGGTAACATGATCTCTTCCCATGATTTGACACTCACTAGAAAGATTTTTTATTAAACTTATCTTAATTCTAATAATGAAATATAATTAATGACGTTTATTTGACATTCACTAATCACAACTCTAACTCCAAGAAATGGTTAAGCAATAATTTAATACAACTAAAATACAAAATTGGGTAACATGGTCTCTTTGCATGATTTGACATTTACTAGAGAGATTCATTATTAAAATTATCTTAATTCTAATAATTATATATAACCAATTTTCCATAAGATTCATGAAGTTGTGTTCGAAACGTACAATCTCCACCATACATTTTTTTAATCCTATCGAGCCCTCCACTTTACCTTAAATATTATGCATTATAAGGCAGGTTGATAATGTGATCAGATAAAAGATAATCCTAATTTCTACAAGTGGGTAGGAATTGTACTATGGACATAGGAATTTACTATGGACAAAATACAAGGTATTGCAAATGTTATAAGTTAAATTTTCTACTAAATGAAGATTTGTTTTTAGGATATTTATTCGAAATCCTGTGAGAAATTGTTAAAATAGTAGATGTGAGTGATTATTTATATATCTCAAGGGTTTTTTCAGCATGTGAATCAATTTTTACATTCAGAAATGGATTTTGAACAAAAAAAAATAGTGAATCCATTATATTAGAATTGAAAATGCAGAAAACACAATTCTCATATGATAATTAACAATCACACATACAAGAAACACGGGGATTTCACATGGTTCACCCAAATGTTGGGCTACGTCAACCAAGCATAGTCATATGTTGTCTTATTATTCAGATCATGGAGATTACAACAAACTTGCAAGTTCTCACTCTGTCTCTCTCACTGCCTCTACGGACTTACATGTATTTATATACATTTACACAAGAAACTGATTATTAAATGCAATCTCTATCCATATTCTAACTTGGTCTATTTAGTTGCAACCAACATATAATAATAGGATCCAACTCCATCCTTGGAGGAATTTGTTGTCACAAAATCCCAACAATCTCCACCTTGACAACAATTAACTTGATACATTCCTCCTTCCTTTTGTTCATCACCTTTTCTGCAAGCCAAGAGAAGCCAACACCACTGCAGCTTCTCTAGTAAAACTGGTTTCATGATCTCGCCTGTGTGACTTTCACGAGTTTGGATTTCCTGAGGGGTCACTCCACCTCCAACATGTCTTCCACAACTGTGTTGTGAGACATATTTAGTGATATATCTCCTTCTATAAAAAACACCTGTAAAATATACATTACAATTATCACAAACCATCTCAGTGTAACCATTATAGGTGACATTTGTGCTTCTCAAACACTGAAGCACCCATTTCACTACAACACCTGAATTTGTCATGTATCTGGTAAAATCATTAGCATGTAAAACATCTGGTCTTAACCATTTCATCACATACAACAGACCTCCTACCGAACTTACACGAGACATAACCTTTTCTTCTTTATAGACAGGCCTTATGCTTGAAGAAAACTTATAATGGAAAGAAAGAGAGATAAAAATTGGTTTTACTATGTTCATACTGAACTCCAACCATAGCTTACCATTACCATCTCTATATACTTCCATGCCCATAATTTGTTTTGTTTCTCCTTGATCCCTCATCTGAATTGTCCTGTCCACCAGAGTCATTTTCTTACTGATTTTATCCATGCTTCATCTTGCATTGAGCATATCATCAACAAATAACATCAAGTCTGTGAATGTACTATAAACTGTATAGTCATTCCTACCCTTTGAAAAATTCTGACTCACTATGAAGGATTCAAACCTCTTGTATATTTTCCTTGGTACCAATAGGCCATACAATGAATTATCTAGCATGCAAAAAAAATTATCGTTGCGATCTTGAATCAACCCTTTTGGTTGTTCCATACATACTATATCTCTATCAATGATGACCTTGTGAGAAGTATGATCCCACACACAACATCCCTTTATACCACCATCATAACTTCCAGAGATATAAAACAAGCAGGAATTTAGAAACAAAGATTTTAAGTCTGGAAATGATTTACTGTTTACCAGTACCTACAATTCTTTCTTTCTCTTATGACCTTGATGCTTCTGCCATAAACAAGAATATACATATGTTACTTCAGATGCCACTTCAGTACTCCCTTCCAGCTTATAAAGGTTATCAACCTTTTTTTCCTTCATCACTACTAAACTACCTTTTGACAATGTGAGTGCTCCACCTTGACATGTATACTTGTATCCACAAGAATTCAACACTCCCAATGAAATCAAACATTCTGATTCTAATACTACCAATTGTTGGAAGATTGGTTTTTGTCATTGATGTCAACCCTAGTCATTGGTTTTGGACCACAAGATTGATGAAGGTATTTGGACATGAAGGACAATGTACATGCAGAAACAAAACCCATGGATGGATAGTATACATCATGTTGTTTCCGGTGGTAGGTGGCACATCACATGGATCCTCATGGTAGAGCATAATTTAAAAATTTGAAGATGAATGAAAATGAAGATATTGCAACCTATTTTCTTAGAGTTGATGAAGTTCTTAATGCTATCAGAGTATTAGGTGAAGAGCTCGATGAATCCTTGGTTGTACAAAAAGTGTTGAGATCACTTCTCTTGAAGTATGATGCTAAGGTCTCCACCATTGAAGAAACTAGGGACTTGACCAAAATGACAATGGATGAATTACATGAGTCTCTTATAGAATAAGAAATGAGAACAGGTACAGAAAGTGACCAGCCAAACAATGAAGCAGCCTTTAAAGCCATAAAGAAGACAAAAGAAAAGGATAACGATCTTGATGAAGATATAGCAAATTTCGTAAGAAGGTTCCATAAGGGAAGTTGAAGATACAAAGGTAAGTCTCCTCTCAAATGCTTTAACTGTGGTAGAATATGACATATTGTTGAAAACTGCTACTATAAAAAGATAAGTTTCAACAATAAAAAGAGCTTCTACTCCAAGGATGATAACATCTCCTCATATGAGAATGATGAAGAAGATAATGATGGAGGAGAAGTCCTCTTCATAACCTAAGAAACCTAGGATGATGATCACAAGAATTCTAAAGAAGAAGAAATCATTTGTGAAGAAGATTCAGATGAAGAAACCAACCTTGATTCATTTTGGGGATACAAAGACAATGCAGAGAGTGAACAAGAATATGAAATTCTTGAAAAGTTGAAGCATGTTGAAACTGAAAATAGCAAGCTTAGAAACACAAACATAATACTAAAAGGTGAATTGAGTAGTTGTGAAGAAGAGAATTACAAGCTTGAAAAGACCATTAATAGCTTGAAGGAAGAATTAGAAGATTATGAGAAATTGAAAGCAGAATTGGATCACACAAAAGGGGAGCTACTATTGACAATAGAAAAGTTGAAATTTTTTGAAAAAAGCACTGGAAAAATAGATGAGATCCTTAGCAGTCAAAAATCTCCAAATGACGAGAGGACTAGGATACAATGACAGTTTGAAGACAACAAAACAAGAGAAGGAAATTGAAAATGATGAAACCAACACTCTAGAACAAGTTGAACAACAAGATAGAAGACTAGAATTCAGAAGGAATGAGACATCAAGAAGATCCTCTCCCATCAAGTATGAAAGAAATCATTATGAAGGAAACTACAAAAGAATAGATCGTGAACCCAGATGGACCACACCACAAAGAGGATCACTTACTTCCAGGTATCAAAATTTCTTTCTTGGACATTGTTATACTTGTGGAAAATTTGGACACAAGGCAATCAATTGTAGAATAATGAAAGGAATAACTATGAAAGCTACATGAATGGTGAAAATAGTAGATATGAAATTTTTGTAGACCTATCAACAAAAATTATAATCCATTTGGCCCATTAATGGATAAAAATATTGTATGTTACAAGTGCACTAATCTTGGTCACAAAGCACGAGATTGTAGAGAGATGAAGGAAGATAATTGTATGCCAAATGTTTGTATACCAAATACAACATGGAAAATGAAAGAAATTACACACAATGAAAATTGTCGAATAGACTTGGTCGCTAAAGAATGCAAAGAAGAAGATGAATGGTTCATAGACAGTGGGTGCTCATCTCATATGATCGGAGATCAAAGAAAATTTGTCAGTTTGAAGAAAAAAGGTGAAAATGTTTCATTTGGAGATGACTCATCTACCAAAATACTTTGAAAAGGGACTATAAATCTTGGAAGTAAAAATGTAAACGCAGGAAAATTCCTATTGGTTGAAGATCTTAAGCACAATCTCCTCAGTGTCAGCGAAATATGTGATCAAGGATACACTCTTATGTTTAACTCCCGAAAATGTAAAATCAGAGGAAATAACTTAGGAAGATTGGTTGCAACTGCAACAAGAAGACCGAACAATATATACATCCTAGACATGAAGAAGAGAGAGAAGACACAAGACACACAAAAGGATTCCAAGGAAGAAAAAGTCTCTAAGACCAAAAATAAGGATGAATTATTATTGAGTGCCACATGTTCAGGGGGAGCAACCCCAAAGAAGAGAGTTACCTTTTGTCATTAAACTCATGGGGAGAAACCCTACCCTTTTCCATTGATGTCAAATGGGGAGAGAAATTGGGATCATGATGATAGGGGGAGCATGAGTGTTTCCATCAATGACAAAGGGGGAGATTGTTGGAAGATTGTTTGTTGTCATTGATGTCAACCCTAGTCATTGGTTATGGACCATAAGATTGATGAAGGTATTTGGACATGAAGGACAATGTACATGCAGAAAAAAAACCCATGGATGGATAGTATACATCATGTTGTTTTCGGTGGTAGGTGGAACGTCACTTGGATCCTCATGGTTGAGGAGAAATGAATTTTTGAAGATGACAAAGTGAATTGAAGAAGGAAGTACATGTAGGCCCTGAAGATAATTAAAGAAAAGAATTACAAAATAAGAAAGTGATATTTCGGCCCTAATGTTAAAAGTAAGTGAAATAAATGGTATAAATAAATATCATTATACATTCATTTGATACACAAGTCCAATTTCAGAGGAAATCAGAAGTAAAGAAGGTCGAATTTCAAGGGAGGATGAAGTATTTTGGTGATGTGTTATAAGGTAAGTTATTTACAGGTCATCTTACCATTTTCTCTATAACTTTTTTATAGAACGATTAAGATGGTTAAATTGTTATGTTATTGAGAATACATATCAAGGTACCCATGGTAAAATTTCCAGCTCTTCATTCACTATAATTATGGAGATAAACTCTATGGAAGATAGGGTTTTTGACCAGTCCTGAATCTAATCAATAAACAGGTGTTCCGGGTAAAACGGTCATAAATTATTCATAGAGAATCCAAATGAAGTGGGACCAATGTCATTGGAAACAGTATGGACTTTAGTTTCTTTTGTGCAATTTTCAGAATCTGATGTTAAATATTGAGCGCGGGGAATTATGTACAAGTTCACTCTCCTGAATAAACCATAATTGAATAAAGTCTACCATTCTTTCTATAACTCCTTTTTGGGGATGATTCAAGGAGTGAAACTTGGAGGCATTTAAGAGAATACATTGAGTAATACTATCTATAGGATCAGAGTTTTCCAAGAATTGAAGAATTACATAATTTTAAGAAGTCTCAGAAAGCAGTATCAGGCTCTATGTGATGGTTGGTTGATGGTGATGATTTAATGTAAAGTTTTATTATCTCTCATATATTATTGGGTGGAAGGAAAGGGAAAGGATGGAGAGGTCAACCCTCTCTTGATATTAGAGGATTGTATCTTTCTCTTGGAGGTTTATCCCTCCCTTTATATTTGGAAGTTGTAGCTACCTTTGGAAGTCATTACTTCCCTTGAACAATAACTATTGATTATTTATCATATATTGTGCATGGTGTATTGTGGTGTATTGGTGTAACTCTTATACTATTTATCATTTCTCATTGTATATAATTGAATGGTTTAAGTATAAGTTGAAAAGGTTTTTAAATTGTACTTGATACTGATTCACCCCCCTCTCAGTATCAACACCAACCCCAACAGTTTTATAGCGAATACCATTTCCCATAAACAGTACACCCTCATCAACAGGTTGGTAAGAAATGAACCAATTCCTATGTGAGCACATGTGGTGGGAGGAACCTGAATATAACCACCATTCTTATTGATATTGTAAATTACCAGAAATAGATAAAACTTGATCAGTCATGCCTGAATTTGTTACAACCAAATTTGCTTCCTTCATAGAGTTTTCCTCAGATTCCTTTCTCTTCCGGCAATATTTCTTGAGAGGTCATGTTTTTCCACAGTACCAACATTTTACCCTTTCTGTGTCTTGAATTATATCGAGAAAAACTTCTCTCATTCTTCTATTTATTTCGACCTTTGACCAACATCGCCTCTAAAGTTGAGGTTTCTTTACTAGATTTTCTTCTCATCTCCTCAACCAACAAAGCTCCCACAACCGAGTCATAATCTAGAACATCTGTTGAGCTAAAGATAATAGAGGTGACTAGATTATCCCAAGACTCAGGAAACGAACACAATAGTGTAATAGCCTTATCTTCATCTTCGAATTTAACTTCCATACTATTCAATTTAACTATAAGGGTATTGAAGGTATTTAAATGGTCAGCAACTTTTGTACCTTCTTTCATACACAAACTGTACAACTATCTCTTCAAGTAGATTCTGTTCTTCAAGAACTTTGTCATATATAGACTTTCCAACTTGCTCCATAAGACTGATGTTGTATCCTCTCCTATGATATTAAACATAACCTCATCCACCAGATATACACGAATGGTACTAAGAGCTTTTGCATCTAGATATTCTCATTTCTCATTCGTCATGGATGTTGGTTTATTTGACTTGCCTACCAATGATTTTTGCAACCCTTGTTGCACTAGTAAATCCCGCATCTTGAGCTTCTAGAGCTCAAAGTTGCTTTTACCGCTGAAATTTTCGACTTCAAACTTAGAACTCTGCATCTTAGCCATTAGCACAAAAAATCTCCCAATACCCATTGCTTATAATAACAAAGGCCCTTTAAAATATATGTGGAGGAATAATGATTTAAATTCCACAAGCTTTAATAAAAAGGTTTAATTAAGAAATCCTTTTGCCAACCTCACCTTTAAAACAAAATTCACCTTTTAAATTAAAATTAAAAATAAAAATCACATTTTAAAACCTCCACCTTTTACATATTATATTTTAATTCCAAATATAATAAACCTTTTAAAACATCCTCCACGTGACTTGACTTTCACCTTTTAAAAAAAAGGAAATTAAAACCTTTACCTTAGCTTTTTCAAAAAACATCATATGAATATTTCCTTGGGAGATCAACGCTCCTTCACAATGGGTGGGGGAGCGCTAGTGAGTGAGGTCAATGCTCCCTTAGGGTTCATAGGGGAGCTCTAGTGCTCCTTGAATGTGGATGGAGGAGTGATGCAGGAACATTAGATCCTGATTCCAAGTGCAAAAAAATGTATGGTCAGACCTAAAGGTCTAGACCTTTCCCCAAGGAGGGGTTAAATATAAAGCCATTGTAAGACCTCATGTAAAAGTACTATATTTTCCCAACAAGCATAGGGATAATAGATTTTAATTAGATAGGTGTCCATGTAAACATCGAGTCATGTAACAAATCCCTGGTGAAATGGGATGACTTGAGAGAGTAGTTGTTGTTTATAAATAGTAACTGGATGAGTCATAATTTAGAGATGAAGGGAGTTCTCTTAAAATAGAAATTGTTCCAGAAGTTTAGGAACAGACTGCAAATTTGTAGGAGGTCGTTTGAGTTGAAGAATTAGGTTAGTAGAAAAAAAAAAGAACAGAATTAGAGGAGTTAGTTTTTAATAAAGAAGAACTCTCGAGAAAAGGGAGAGAGTAGGGTTAGAGTGGATTCAGAGGGAGAATGAGAACTCTCTGAAGTGTATGTACAATCATGATTTTTAATGGAAAACCCGATTCACCATATGGTATGTAACTGTTCTTTATATGTTGTGCACAAGGCGTTTTGTGTGATGGAAGGAAATTGTAGTTGCTTTGTGTATACCTGTTGAGTACATGTGAAACCTGTAGAAGCCATTTCAGGCTTAATAAGACTCTGAACTTCGGAGTGGTTGTGTTGATCGATGTTTATAAGCAATGAATCCTTGTTGAATTCGTGGGAAGCTTGAGATATGCATGAGCATGACGCCCAACATAAGCTGGCTTGAGAAAACTGCTCTGTAGACAGAGTATTTACTCTGAAAATGGAAACTAGAGAATAGATCCCGAGATCAAAGCATAGTGTTGTTCAAGTCATGGTGTAGTTTGTGAACAAAAGCGTACATGAAGGTTCTACGTAAAGAAGTGCAAATATTTAGTGTTGAAGAATGCAAAGAATATTGACTTCTAGATGGACGAGATGAAGGGTTTGAACTAGCGAGAATGTAAGAGGATTGGTCCAAAATTGGGGCAGAGGTTCGAACAATTCTTGTTGTATTTATGTATTGTGATTGTGTCAATCCAAATATGAGTGATTGATAAAGATCTATGGAGATTTCACATGGAATTGCAGGCAAGGTTGAAGTACATTGTGCAGAGATGCGTTCTTAAGTTGATCGATGGTCTCTGTACCTTTGGGTGTTGATCAACGGAGGTGAGTATATGAGACTGGTAAGAGAACCCAGAATCATTGATGTTTTATTTCTCTGCAGAAGTTGAATTTGGGAAACCAAAGGAGAATGCGTTGCCATAGGGCACGATTTCCCAAACCATGGGTTCCTTTGTATACCAGTGAAA
>ML787136.1:244921-268123 GCA_009831015.1 Picea engelmannii | reverse complement strand
ACTAGGGAAAGAGTAGTATTCTGTCACGGTTTGTTCCAGATCCAGGTGGATCTGAGGAGATTGGTCTGTGTCCGCACTCACGAATTTATCCTTGAACACCTTGACAGGTTTCGGGCTCGATACCCTGCTCATTGTGGTCTACCCAACATTCAACTGTACCTGCCTGGTGACTATTCGCCCGCTGACAACCTAGTTGCCAATCTTTTTTAGGGACATACACAGGTGACTGCAGGGGTATATCATGGTACCTAGGACAGACATCGGGTCACACTTTGCAGAGTATACCCGGAGGGTGCTTCCATGTTCGAGTTGCACTTGTACCGGTAAGTTTCTCTAGTGTTGATTGTTGTAACTATTCTTCCAATTAATTTAGTGTTTGCCTGTCTTATCTTCTAGGAACTTTTTTTTAGTGTGTGTTACTTTTGAGTGTTTAGACTACCTTAGAGTGTCTTGGATCTTCTCACACAGTGGAGGATCCCGAGATCCACCGGTCATGAAGGCTTCTTGGTCTGCCGCCAGTTACATTGGAGCCACCCTCACCACCATTAAGGAAAAATCTAGACCAACAAGGGTCTTTTGAAGCGACCGGGTTGCAAACCATTGTGCCCAAACAACCCCCGGAGGAATCGACCATTTTGGACCTTGAAGCAACTGCTCTTGGCCCGGTTGAAACCCCAACCATTGATTTCTTGGCACCTTTTATTGTACCAATTCAATTTCACGAGCGCCAGACAGTGTTGCACACAGCAATGGAAACAAATGTTGTTACTCCTTTTGGGAATTCTTCAATTCCCACCACGGTTGTCACCACATGAGAACTTTCATCTCCTAACCCACTGTCGTCGGTCCGAGCCACCATGGTCTCGACCGCAACTACGTCACATAGTGGTCTGATATTGTCTTTGACGACGGCCACAACCCCTTTCACACCAAGTGCGACATGCCCTCCGTTCTCATATGGGATGCTTAGTTCGGGTATAAGTCCTGTACTTTCCTACTCCACTTTATAGACTTTGGGTCTAGGGGCAGGGAGCTCTAGCGCTCCTCTGCAAGGTCACATGGGGGGAACTCCTGTCCCTTTTAACACTTTTCCTTATGGAGGAGGTCATATCCCTCCTTCGTCCCCTTCACTCGGTGGCTCGCATCAGCAATCCGTCGGGCAACCTACACACAATAGTTTATTTGGAGCGGGGAGTCAAGGACCACCTTTGCATAGTATGCCGGTAGGTTCGACAAATTTTTCTTGGAACATAACATTTGGTAACAACACCTTCTTGTCATCCACTTTCCCGACTGGGGGTAACCCCATTTTTGGACAATCTACTCCTATGCAGGGTGTTATTCCTGCACAGGGGGAAAACCTAGCAGGACCTTGGAATTCAGGGCAGGGATCCGTTCCCTCCTCCGAAATGCCGATCTGGGGTAATTCTTTCCACAATCAATGGAACCCTAGACAAACTACTATGCCTATCCCCACGGGACCGGCATGGGGTAATCCCTCCCAAAGTCCTTCGAATACAATGCACGCCCAACCATCTATGTCCTATTTGGGAAATCAGCCGATGATGTCTCCACATATGCAAAATCCTTACGCTGGCTAGGGCCATGGTTTCTACCAGAATCCAGGCCAGCAACCAAACTTTTCCTGGCAACCTGGTGCCAGTCAAACTCCAGGCTCCTTTTTCCCAGGTTATCAGCAACAACCCAAACTACCGTTCCTGGCGACTTTACACTTGCCAGATTTGACAAGGTTGTTGAATGACCCTATTTGTCACGATCCATGTTGGCCTCCTATTCCGACGAAGTTGCCTTCGAACATTCCAAAGTTCGAAGCCAAGCCTAACGAAGATCCAGAAGATCATGTGACTACCTTCCATCTTTGGTGCTCATCTAACTCATTGAAAGATGACTCCGTACAGTTGCGATTGTTTCAACGTACTCTCATTGGGAGTGCCACGAAATGGTACATTGAGCTCGATCACTCAAGATACTCTTCTTTTGGTGAACTGGCGATGGCTTTCCTGAACCATTTCCAGTTACCTGTGAGATACAATGCTGGCACAGAGCTGCTCGCCAATTTCAAATAGACAACAACGAACCATATCTTTGATCACATTCAAGAATGGAGACGCCGAAAGAGTTTAATCAAAGTACCAGTCCCACCAGCATTCCTGCTTGAGTGGTTCCTTAAGTCTTTGGTCCCACAGTTATCCAAAGACATTGCAACGTCCAGAGTTTTCTCTGAAGAAGATGCCATCATGAGGTCTCAACAGTTTGAGCTCATCTATTCTCAGTCCGGTTTATTGTACAACATCTTTCTAGATGCGCCATGTTCAATACTGGATAAAACTAGATAGAGAGTTGGACCACATGCCGATGGTATTGTTGGTTCAGCGCAAACAAATCCCACTGAGCAATTGACAAAGCAGTTGTAGCAGTTATCTATACAACACACAGTAGCCAACCAAACTACTACTTTGGCTACTCCCCCTACCAAAACGTCGGAAGTACACACTGTGCAGTCGACTAACCCAAAGGCCACCCAATAGCCTGAAGGGAAGAAAAAACAATGAAAGAAGGGTAAGGGGGATAAAAAACCCAATGATAATGCTGGTGGGCACAACACTGAAAAATGGAAGGTGAGGTATCCATGCAACTTGTGCACGAAAGACCACCCGACCCATCTATGTCCTCGACTTGCAGAGGCCCAAAAATTTGTCACACAGCAACAACAAGCGGTGTTGACTAATCCATTTCAACATGGGCAAAATATAACTCAAGCCTCTGCAAGCACAGAAGGAGGCAACCAAGAAACCTGCCTGCCTCCAAACAACCCCTCATCCATGAACGTATATATGGTTAGGGGTGATGCTTTTATATCGACTAGAGTGCACGACTATAGTAAACCAAGCGCTTCTGAGAAGGGTAAAGAAGCTAATCTCCCATCTCTTCCTCTACAGATTGAGAAGACGTTGGGAGACACAATGACACGCATTCCAAAAGGTGCATTTAAAAAATCTTCTCATAACCCAAATGCTAGGGCCGCCCAGAACTACTCTGTGGTGGAGGATTTATCACAAACCCCTTGTGCGATGTCTGCTTTGGAGGTCCTCCAAAGCTTCCCTTCTCAGAGGAAAGCTTTGTTAACCGCTTTGGGCTCTACTGAGACTTGTAATCTAGGTACCATCATGTTAGATACAACCAACTTAAAACCTCGTTTGCCTTACCACGTAGCGTTTCAGATAGTAGTGGCTTATCCCATGAAAACTTTTACATGGAATATCATCCACATGGTGGTCGAAGAGGGCGCCTCGACATGTGTTATGTCATTGGCATGTTGGAAGGCCATTGGCCAACCCATTTTGTCTCCATCACCTACTCTCCTCACTGCTTTCGACGGTCGTTCGTTCCGACCACATGGAATCGTTCCTTCTCTCCCCGTGCAGTTAGGAGGGAAGACCATGTGTGTCAAAGTAGAGGTAGTCGATGCTCCTCTCGACCATAACCTCTTGTTAGGATAGAGTTGGACTTATGCTATGCAAGCTATGGTTGCTACAGTTTTCTGGGTCTTGTTGTTTCCACAGGAGGGCCAGATAGTAACCATCGATCAATTGTCTTTCTCCAGACCTAACTCATCTTTGGGGGCATCCACGGTCCCGATGATTGATAATCCTCAACTAGGTGTCGTCAATGTAGGAGTTGGTTTGTGCCCATCCTTTATGGGTACCTTTGATTACCCACATCCTCACGACGATATCAAATTTATATCTAATCACCATAAGGTTGAGATTTTTCAAGTTTCATCATTCCGCATGACTTACTTCGAGGATCCATGGATGCTTCCTTCCCCATTGGCCACGATGGGTGAGACAGGGCACCCAGGCATGTCCATGCCCTTATCTACAACTGAAGTAGCATACTCTTTAGTCCAGCAAGCTTCAGCTAACACTAATCCGACTCTTGCACAAGAGTTAGATCCACTTCTAGAGCCTATTTGGGCTCAGGGTTCTCTCGCTAACATCGATTCATTAGACTTAGTCTTGCCTTCTGATGAAGAAGTAATCGAAGCAATGACTAGTCTAGACAAACCTTGGGAAGATCTTCATCACAGATCTTATTTTCTCCCAGAGTTAAGCCAAATCGAAGCAGGAGAATTCACCGTAACCATGACAGGAGATCAATCATGTCCTATTTATCTCTTAGCTACACATGAAATTTATGCTGAGGGAAATATGGAAACTATCGTTGAAACTATACCAATCAAGATCTCTCGAAACCCTGGCATCATGGAGAACGTCTTCGTCGAAGTGGATTTCTCCCCCGAAGAGATTCAAATCTACATAGATCTTTTCAAAGAATTCCGCAACGTTTTTTCCTGGTCTTATGAGGAAATGCCAGGTATCGATCCAAAAATAGTTGAACATGAAATCACAACGTATCTTGATGCCAGGCCTGTTCGACAGAAGCTTTGTCCAGTTAATCCTAAGAAAGCAACAACCATCAAGATTGAGGTTGAGAAATTTCTAAAGGCAAGTTTTATCTATCCTATCCATTTGACCCAATGGGTGTCAAATCTTGTGCCGGTCAATAAAAAACAAGGCACGATTCGTGTATGTACCGACTTCCGTGATTTGAACAAGGCATGTCCCAAAGATAATTTTCCGACACCATTCATTGACCAGATCATTGATGAATGTGTTGGTTGTGAAGCCTTTTCTTTCATGGATGGTTTTTCGGGATATAATCAAATCCAAATCAAACCCAAAGACCAACACAAAACGACATTCATTTTTCCTTGGGGTACATTCGGATATCGTAAGATGCCTTTTGGTATTAAAAATGATGGAGCCACATTCCAATAGGCCATGTCTTTTTCTTTTCATGACCTCAAGCATATAGTCGAGGCCTACCTAGATGATTTAGCATCACGATCTCGCAAGAGAACAAATCATCCCACACACCTTAGACTAATATTCGAACGTTGTCGCTACTTTAGGATTCACTTGAATCCAAACAAGTGCAGCTTCTGTGTAACGTCAGGACATTTGTTAGGTTTCATCATATCAACAACAGGGATCATGGTCGATCCTCTCAAGGTGGAGGCAATAATCCAGTTGCCCTCCCCATGTACAATTCTTCAACTTCAGAGTCTACAAGTCAAGGCGAACTTTTTACGATGCTTCATCGCCAACTATGCCGAAATCACCAAGGGCTTTATGCGCTTACTGAAGAAAAACATTCCTTTTTACTGGGACGATGCCGCTCAATTCTCTTTCGATGCATTAAAACATGCCCTCACAACGCCCCCTCTGCTACGACCACCTAACTATAACAAGGATTTCTTATTATATTTGGCTGTCGCAGAGTCAACCATTGGCATGGTTTTAGTTCAGGAAGATGATTTGTTCTCAGAATATGTGATCTATTACCTGAGCCGAGGCCTCATAGGACCGGAACTCAATTATTCTCATATAGAAAAACTTGCGTTGGCCATAGTTCATGCTGTTCAATGGTTCCGTCATTATGTTCTGTTTCACAAGACCACCGTCATTGCTATCGTGAATCCATTCTAGCACATGTTGACATGATGGGTTATAGGCGGAAAAATCAGTAGATGGATAGTCATCCTCCAGGAGTTTGACTTAGACTTCATTTCAGCAAAGTCCAAAAAGTCTTTGGTCTTCACAGAGCTTATTTTGGAACTTCCAGTTGAGTCAGGTGACGTTGTGCCTGAAGAATTTCCTATCTAGGGAGATATGTTTTTGATCACATCTTCAGATCCCTGGTACAAATATATACTTATCTATCTCCAGACTTTGAAGTGCCCCACTTCTGCTTCTTGTGATGAGCGTCGGTGTATACGCCATCAGGCTAAGAATTATCTCATACTCAATGATACGTTGTATCGGAGAGGTGTAGACTGCATCTTACATCGATGTCTCACACATGAGGAGGCAGTCATCATGCTCAATGATTTCCATATCAGATCTTGTGGCGGTCATCTATCTGGGTTGGCAACAACCCAAAAGATTCTACGAGTAGGTTACTTCTGGCCGACACTTATCAAAGATTGTATGGAATCAGTCAAGAAGTGCCATCTGTGCCAAATATTCTCTCGGAAGATGAGGGCACATCCCACTCCCATGTTTCTTGTCATCACAGTTGGTCCCTTCACCAAGTGGGGGATTGATTACACTACTTGAAACCCCCCTTCAACAAGGGGGCACCACTATATCATCGTAGCTGTAGACTACTTCACTAAGTGGGTCGAAGCTATGCCAACGTTTAAAGATGATGGAGAGACTGTAGCTCTCTTTTTATTCAACCACATCATAACAAGGTTCGGCGTCCCGAGAGAGATTGTTACTGACCATGGCAGTCACTTTCAGAACCAAATGATGACCGAATTAACGTCAAAGCTTGGGTTACGGCAAGAGAATTTATCACCCTATTACCCCCAAGCCAATGTGCAGGTAGAAGCTGTAAACAAAACTCTTAAGACTATTCTACAACGAACTATCAACTCAACCAAGTCAAATTGGCATTTGATGTTATACTTGGCATTATGGGCTTACCGAACATCTGTTAAGACTGCAACCGGTTTCTCACCTTTTCAACTCGTTTACGGGTTGGAGGCAGTCTTTCCCATCGAATGTCATATCCCATCTCTAAAATTGGCATTACAATTATTGCCAGACACTTCTCCACTTGAAGAACGGTTAGTACACCTTGAGCATCTCAATGAGAAGTGTCATGATGTGGCCCTGGCCAATGAGGCTCATAAACATAAGGTCAAGTGTCAGTATGATAGGTCCGTTCATCCTCAGATTTTCTCTGAAGGCAACCTTGTCCTGGTCTATGACCAAGATAAGGACCCCCTGGGGGCAGGAAAATTCAAACCCATGTGGTTCAGACCTTTCATCATAAAAGAGGTATTAAAAAAGGGCGCTTATCGTCTGGTTGATTTTGAAGGGAATGCTTTGGCGGAGCCTAGAAATGGGCTTTACCTCAAGAAGTATTACTCATAGGCAGGTCACTGTGGGTAACTTTTTGTAACATATGTATAGTCTTTGTACTATTACTTTTTAGTTTCTTTTAAGTGTTATGGATGTGTCATTGATGTTATCTTTTATCAATATGGCAGATGTCAAGAGATTTCGAGGTGTTCGTTGGGTATGTAGACGGTGCTAGTCGACACACTCGGAGGCTTGCCTCCGCAGCTTGGGTAATCTTTACACCTCAGGGCCAGTTGTTATCTTTCGGATGTATATGCTTAGGTGACACCACAAATAATGTTGCCGAGTATAGTGCAGTTATTGAGTTGCTTCGTGACGCCTTGTCATTGGGTATCTCTCATCTCCGGGTCTATCTTGACGCTCAACTGGTTGTGTCACAGCTAAACAAAGTATACTGGGTTCATGATCCAACCTTACACTGATGATTCCTTAGGGTACGTCTCTTAGAACGAAACTTTTATTATATTACATATTTTCATGTTCCTAGGAGATTAAACCAAATTACAGATACTCTAGCTAATCAAATTTTAGATTGGCATCTTGCACACACATGAAAGAACATTGACATAAGCATGTAAATACATTTTTGCACACATGATCCATAAGACACAAAAGATCAAAAAACCATATATAACATCATAAAGTAACCAGTGTACATAGATGGACACAAGCGCCTCAAAAATAGGACCAATAACGAATTATAGGGATTATGCCTTCAAAAAATATATACAAGTAGTTCTCGTGGCACGTAAAAATTCTAAATAGGTTCAGGGCCTATGGGCCCTATTATAATAGTCCACAGCATGGGCTAAACGCCTAAACAATCGGACGCACGTTCGAGGTGCCCCCACTACATGAGGCTACATGGATGGAGGCAGGTCCTCTATCTCTGCCATCGGGACTGTGCGAGTGAGTGCAGTAAAGTTCCGCTCAACTCGTCTAAGTACCCTCTCAGCCTCCCCGGCTGGGAGGTTCCCTGCTACTGCTGGTCCCCTGATGGCGGCAGCTGCGGCTTCTGGCCAAGGACAACGCATGTTCCATGCATAATCGACAGGTTGCATGGGTCCCACATCTGCATGCAACAAACGTATATCCGTCAAATACTCTGGCATATAAAAAAAAATGATAGATATAACAAAACGACATAAAATTACATATACAAAAAAAAACTACAAAGGTGGAGACTTACCCATCTCCCCTTGCTCCTCACTAGGAGGCACGAGTATCTCAGGATCTCTAGAAAAGTCTATCCCTACATATGGGTAATCCTCGATCATAGGGATCTACCATGACAGCCACACAAAAAAGTCATCATCGAAGGACTCATTAGTCCTTCCACCACCCTGTCACAGTAGTAATATTGCCCATCTACATATAGTAGGAAAAGAGGCCTGATGTCCTTGTACTACTTCCCAAGGACTAAAGCTCGGAACTCTCTCAAAGAAGATTGAACACAAAATCATCTCGAACCTGAAGTTCCTTTGTGTCCACTACCGGAAATTTGTCAATTGCCTCTTTATACACTCTAGTAGTGTGGTACTCCAGTCAAAAATTTGTTCATTCAAGCACTAGATAACACAGTTCATCTGTGCGCGAGATGCCTGATGCAAGGCCGCTGAACCGGTAATCCGCCCAATAAGCAATAATATCGCTTGCAGTGATAGGTTAGTGATCTTACTTATGGGCACCTAGGAGCTCAAACGGTTTGTCCCAGCCTCATAGTGCAGGGATATCAGTTCCAATATGTTAAGCGGCCCCGCTGGAAACGTCCTGAAATTGACTGGTTCCCCTCTCCTTGAGAGGCTAGTCAAAAAGTAGATATCCTCGGTGGTGGGCACCAGTGATTGCCCCTCTAGCATGAAGGCCTCTGCATCAGGGTGCCAATAGTCAATCAAGGAATTCAGTAGCCTCGATTGCGCTCACATAAACAGACACAGGAAGAACTTAAGCAAACCACATTACATCAATGCGGCCATGACATTCGAATCTCCTGCAACCAACTCACTAATTGCTTCATGCTCCCTTTCCCTCCCATGGACATACATCCTACCAACACAACAAAGTCCAGGAGGTTTAGTAAGGGCTATTTGGTTCTTTTATCTATAAAGGGGGGGTCCACGCGTGTTGTCTAGGTGATAGTCGCGTGTACACGTGGGTAGGTTTTACTCTGCCCGAGTGTACATGTGGCCTATCCAGAGATAGCCCGCATGGACCTAGGGCCGACCTTTTAAAGTTCGACGCCCACCCAAAAAACAAACTCAAAAGAAAAATTGAAGAATTGAATGGCTAGATAGGGGAGTTTGTACTTAATTGGTCCAAGTGGAAGTTCGTTTCGTCCACTGTAGCTCCCGGAATCACTGTTTTTATCAAAGGGGGTCTTTTGGCTCCAGAGTTAATTTCCAAATCAGCAATGGTGATAATGAGCTGCCGGCTTCTATTTATAGACTTTTTGGCCTCTTTTTGTCACTTTTTTGGCCTCCCTTGGTTTCTTTATACCAAAAACCATTTAGAGTGATTCAGGAGTTATATGGGAGGGATTTGATTGGGTATTGGGACACTTTTTTTGAGTTTTTGAGGAAATTTTGATAGTCCATAAATTTTTTTCCAAGAATCAACTTGATCATATAGGTTAGGTTACTACCCCAACTTTTGTGTTTCGTTGTCTTTTTCCTCTGCCATAGGATCGATCCCATCAGGTTGTGACACAGAACCATCATATCTTCTTTAGAAGTGTCGCAACTTGGCGGTAGAGCTTACCAGAACATGGATGCCCTAGGTAGGTCCTGGTTGCATTATGGTGTCCATGCCGTCTCTAACACACTGTAGGCTCGAGAGTCCTTATAGTATTTCTGGAATATGAGTCTGAGCCTCATTTGCATGATTCTTCTTCGCTCTTGATCTCACCCTCAGGACTCCCAAAAAATAACTGGTCTCCTTTTAAGCCCTTTTTCAGACCCTCTAAACATGAAAATATTGCCGAGCGATCTTGTGGCCTTTCACGCTCGTTAAACTGAAGTTTGAAGTCACGTCTGTCCAGCAGTAGTTTACCCATTTTTCGGTCCGAATGGTCAACTGTACGAACAAAGGTATACTCTATGGAACTTCAGCTCTATAGAAGAGTACTCTCAGGTATAATTTTATCCCTTTTTCGGGCCTGAGGGACTAAAAATTATGAAGAAGGAACCCCCACTAAGTCCATAGTTAAGCTCTTTTCAGACTCCCTAAAATTGAAAAGATTGTTGAGTGACCTTATTCTTTCACACTCGTTAAATTGGTCCAAAAGAATATTCCTGACGGAGTCCATAGTTAAGCTTTTTTCAGACTCCTTAAAAATGAAAAAATAGTCGAGTGATCTTGTCCTTGTCACACTCGTTAAAATGGTTTTGAATCGATGTCTAATCGGTGCTAGTTTACCCTTTTTCAAACTGACTAGACTATCTTCGAAAAATATATCCCAATGGAGTCTCCTTTTATGTTTTTTCAGACTCTCTAAATATGAAAAACCATCGAGTTTACCTTCTCTGGGCTCGTTAAACTTACATCGAAGGACGTTACCATTGTGTGTTTTGTTAACCACGTTTACATACCTTATACACCAGCCTTGTACCAGTTTGCTTCTGTTCCTTAACACCTTTGGCCCCCGAAGGATTTTTCCCGAGTATCATTTTCCTAGAACATCAGTCTTGTCCTTGTGCCTTGAGCTTGTATGTTTGCAACACTCCTTCCTCCCTTGTAATGTAATATTTCTTTATTCTTTTTCCACAATTATTGAAAAGAACAAAAAAATCAAATATGCCCCAAAAAGAGGAATGGAAAAGTATTTTCTTTATTGGCAGCATAATGAGTCGCCCTTGGATAAAGCACATCTGCCCATTTTTTCATCAGACTATGGGATGTAGTATGACCTTAGGAAGCTTTTCTCGCTATATAGAGTTGTGTCTTCCACCATTTGGTTATCCTTCCAAACATATGGAGAGTTTGCGTTGCCTCCTGCTTCGTAGACTTATGATTAACATACATGCTTCCCGAGTCTCATCATTTGTCATGCTATTGTCCAAGGAAAGTTTGTCACCAAGCTTGAGTCATCCCCTCTACAATATGTCTCTTGTCCTCATACCCGACCATCCTAAACATCCAATCAAGTCCTTGTTCGAAATCACTGAAGCCTTCAGTCTGATCATCAAGATTAACAAGTCCATGGCCGACGAGCCGTCGAAGACCTCTGGGTAGTGCAGTCGTACACTCATATTACACTCCTACCTGAGTTTTGAATATTTTGAAGTTGTTGCTCGAGCTCTGAAGATCTCATCTCCAACCATCTGGCCGAATCAACTTCTGGAAGATGGATACTCTATATGTATATCTTTCTGATTTTGAGATGTAGCTTTGTTGTATATTGTTCACGGCTACTCTTTATGACATGGATCTACAGTGTATTTGATTGGTAGCCATGATTCTATTTTATCTCGAGCATGGGTATGCCCACCTCGGTGAGACATTTGTTATTTTGTAGACGGCACCTCCCGGTTCCTGATCCTTGGGCTCAATCGTTTGGCACATCAGTAAATATTGGTAATGTATTTCAACCATCATATGCTCTTCTGAAATCACACATTAGGGGGCATCTATTATGGCCCTAAATTTCACCACACATGCTTACCTAGAATCAAGCCAACTCATATCCCTTCTTTGCCAAAATACTGTTGAACAACTTTTTGAAAATCCTCTTGTATAAAGGCCCACGCACCCTAATCCATTACTGCACGCGTGTACACGCTAGCTGACCCAAAACAACCCGCATGGACTGACAAAATAATGAAAAAAGGAAAGTTGCCAATGAAACAAAAATCTATGGGTGAGTTAACTGAAACTCCCGACCATGCATCGCTGAGGGTTCATCCAAATACCTAGCTCCTTCTAGCCTATAAAAGAAGGGGTAGGGATCCCATTTGGAAGGAGGAAAAATATAGCAAAGAAAATCTACCCATTTATGTATTCCCATTGTCCCAACCCTTTAGCCTTTCCTTGTGCCAAAGAAGATTCAAAGAAAAGCAGTTGAAGGATAGAAGAAGAGGAGCCCATGATCAAGTTCGAGGAGCGGTGGTCAGTCTCAACTTTTGTAAGTTGACTCATTCTAAGTAATAAAGAGAATGCTTTTTCCCATCCCAATTCATGAACTTTTTACAGTTCGATTAGTATATGTTTTGGATTTCTAACCCGTTAGTATATAAGTAGTATGCGTGCATAGTTGTTTCTTGTCTTGGATGCAGGTCAACTTTGGAAGGAATATTGCGAACAAGTAATCAAGCACAATGGAGGATCGACATCAAACGCCGGGAACAAGGTAGGTTGATCTTTCCATATATTTACTAAGAAAAGGGGATTTAAATCTAGGGATGAAGGTAGAAAGTAATTTTTATTCAGTCATATCTGCATGCAAAGTCTGAACTCTATTTGCTAGTCTATAGGGTGATTTTCCCCAACAACAGGTAGAGATAGTGTTTTCATTGTTTACATGATCCTCGTTATTCTGTGGATTTTCTTGGTAGAGCTCTTCTTTGTTATCCCCTTGATTCTCCATATGTTCTCTCTAGTTCCACTCAATATGAACAACGTCCCACTCTTCCTTAGTGACTATCCGACTGTTGATCTGATAAACAACTTCTTCTAGGTTTTCTCGTTTTGAGGCTATACTTCCTTGATCCTTAATGTTCTCTAGTGTTGCTTTCTGATTTGTTGGTGACAAATCTTTAGCTTCGCTTTCAACTACAACTTCAACTTCAACCCTTGATGAGAATGATGTTTCAAGAGGGGGTATTTCTACTGACTGGGGATCATGTTCTCTTGGAGGATTGGCAGGGCGAAAAATGGATCCTGAAGAAGAATCTGCTCTGGCTATAATCTCTTCAACAATGTTCTGTCTTCCCAATATGTTAGGATTTCTTCCTCGACGTCCTCTGGTGCCTGCAATGTTAGTATTTTGGGGGGTTCGTTCTCGCATTTGGTTATTCATGCAGACTATTCATTCCTAAAAAAAAACTGGTGTGCTTATCAAAATCTAAAATTATCTTCCCCGACAATGGCGCCAAAATGTTGGGCACTTTAATTGTCTAATTAAATGGAAAATCAAAGTGTTCAATATAAATTGTCAACCCAGGGAAGTCTGTTATTTCAAGATAATTCTGCACAGTCTGTGCTAGATTATGGAAGCATCTCTATTTTAATTGTAGTAGGGAAGTTCTTCTAACAAAAACAAACAAATAATATTGTTGACACAATTGTGCTGATACAATTGGAGTGCTACAGACTTAAAATCATATTTGAAATCTAAACTGATGAATCTACAAACACCATGAATTTCCTACTTTAATATAACTTTCTAATTTTACTTTTGCAGGAAGAAATTCTATGCTATTGCTGAAGGGAAATATACTTATTTGCAAGAAGCTAATTCACACTTTTAATTTTCCAGAACAAGATTTAAACGTAATGCAGAAAAAGGAAAAGTAACTCTCCAGCCATGCTCAACAACTAACTTCTAATTCTCATGAGACAAATCTGTGCGCATTTATCAGGAAGGGACTAAGTTGTAACAACAGTTGCATTCAGAAACATCTAACAGTTAAACCAATTGCAATGAAAACAACTAAATCTAGAATTCGAAACAGAAGGGAATCAGTGAAGAAGGTGGGCCCTTTCCTTCTCACTGAATCCACTCAAAGAGATAGATCATAGTATGTTAAAGAAATTCAATCCAGTTCTTCATTCAATTGCCAAAAATATGTTTGAGTACAATAATCGTTCCTTTCTTCAGTTCAAGACAAAATACTAACCAACCTTTACATTATAAAATCTCTACTATTTGAAGTCAGAGTCAATCAGTGTTCAGAAATAGAGCAGTCCTGAGAATCCCCCATTCTCAGGATGTTCGTTAGATATCATAAATATCAAATCTTGAATTCTCCTTCATCAACATCGTGAGAACACATTCTAATCAACAAGTGTTGCAGCAGTCGTATCACAACAAGACTGGTGGCATCTGTTGTAAGAGCTTCCAAGATTAATAGGCTTCTGTCATAGAAATTGTGTAACAACTTCTAGGATTGATGGTCGTTTGTTGCAGAAGTCCCGTAACAGCTTCCAGGATTGATGGGCATCCGTTGCAGCAATCCTGTAACAGCTCCCAGGAATTGCACATAGTTGTGACAGCAGTGACCCGATCCTCGAAGTGGGTTGTTCTATAATTTGATCATTAGTTGAATTATTTCATGGGTAAAATATGTGATCATATTCAATCAAACATGCTAAGTAAATGAAAACATAAAAGAAAGATGAATAGTTTGCACCTTGGGAAAAAGAATCTTAGTGCTCATTATAGTAGTCATTTAGCTTAGGAAATGAGGGGTTTGAATGATCAAATGGTGTAGTGAAAAAGGGCATTTCAGGGTCCTAACAAGTTGTATGGACTAGAAGTCAACCATATTTAAAGAAATTGCAGTTGTGTGACAAGTGTTTGATGAAATTCCTAGAACCCTTCCTATCCTTGATGCCCTAGTTGCAGTAGATTCATTTGATGTGGATTTCATTTGCTGGTCCTTTAGCAACTGGAACTTTGACTACCTCATATCCTTCCTCATAGTAAATGTTGCCTCTCTCAAAACACATTAGTTCTTTGTTTCTACCCAAAACAACTTTTGTGAGTGCTAGGATGTCCATGGTTATCCCCTCTGGATTCTTCTGTGAGGCAACTGCCACCTCTTATTTCAAGGTTTTTAATTCAGCCTTGAGGTTATCATTTTCTGTTATCAGTGCAACGATCCTGGAATTTTTTGTATTCTTGATCTTTTGCTCTATTTGGGAAAGTGGTACATCCTCAACATGTTGTGGAGCTGATTCTTGTGTAACAACTATGTCCGTCAGGACTGGTTCTTGTGGATCAATCTCGACATGGATAGTTGGTGCTTATGGAACATCTGTGTCTGTTAGGACTGGTTCTTGTGGAGCAGTCTCGACATTGTCAGTTGGTTCCAATATTACTAGCTCTGGTAGGACAATCTTCTGTGGAGCAACTGGTTCTGGTATAACAACTGTATCTGTCAGGACTGGTTCTTGTGGATCAGTCTCGACGTGGATAATTGATTCTTGTGGAACTGTCCCTACATCAACCATAGGGAATAGTGGATGAAGAATAGAAACGACCTGCTCCATATGTTGTCTTCCAATTGCATCTTCGACGAACCTGGTGGACCTGGTTTTTCTCCTGGGTAAAGTAGAAATGAAAGTAGTGGTTGTCTTCTTCGTTGCTAGAAGAGGAACAAGGTGTTCTTCCTCAAGCACACAAGGAAGATATTCTGGTATACTGGGGTCTGCGATGATCTAGATATCGTCAACAGACATGGGATGCACAAAGTCATAAGGCAACACCGATGATTCTGCTGCAAATTGAGTACATTCATTTTGAAAGGAGAAGATAGTTTCCTGCAATTCTGGGCATAAGGTAAAACCTGGTATTCGTACCCCTGGAGAATTCTCTGTTGCAGTAGCCAGAGGGTTTTGATTTGATGTTGATCCAATTTGATCAATGGATCTCTGAGGTTTTCCTTTGAATGGATGTTTCATTTTCTACAAAGATGCACAAGTAATGATAGTAGGTGCTTGATTGGTTGTAGCCGTAATAGGAGAATCATGTGTGATTGCAGCAACAATAGGAGGGGTTTGTGTGATAGTTGGTGCCACAACAGAGGGGGGTAAGCGATCTTGATGTTATAGTGGACTATGTTATCCTTGTTCGCTTTTTAGGTGATGTAGAGATAAGAGCAGGGGTTTTCTTGTCAGAGGCAGGGAGTAGGATCTCAATAATCAGTGTATCAGCCAAGTGCTGTGATTGTGGTTGAGAGGTTAGCTCTTCATGTGTTTGTTTGTCCACAACTACAGGCTGTTATAAGGCAAAGTTGTCAAGTCTTGTCTGTTGGTGCTAGGATGGCTTCAAGTTACATGGTTTCTTTTCTGAGTCGTCTTACAGATAGTGACAGTAGGGGTTTGGAATGCTATTGCAAACAAGGGTAGAGGCTCTGGAAGAGGTCCATGGGTTACAGTTTCAAGGACTGGTGCAATCCTTTTTGGATTTACAGACTGTGGCTGGTCTGCTGCAGCAGGTAATGGGTTATTGGAAATGTCCATACCTCTGTGAATTAATAGGCCGATGAGTCTGTGATTAGAAACATAGTTCTTGGGGCTCTTGGATTTTTTTACAAAATGGACCATGTTATGCAATGATTGTAGGAGAAAATAAGGAATGTTTATCAATTTATGATGTCGCAGATGTGATAATAATATGAAATCAGAAAAATAAACAACTTGGTATTGGCCTTCACAGGTGATGTACCTTTTAAGAAATTTTGCAACTTTCCCCCATGGCCATGGTAAGGAATTGACATCTACACCTCTGCCCTTGGTCTGAACTCGCTCAGTTTTGACGAGGAACCCCTTCTGTGCATCTGGGAGATGTGTTCTTTTGTTAAACCATTGGTCTCCTCTTCTTAGTAACCCTGTTACAACAACAATGCTTGCTTTTGTTACTGGAATCCTTACCCCATTCACTATTGAATACCCTTCAGTAAGATTTTGACTAAACTCCAATACCTCGTCCTCACTAAAATCTTTCAACTTCTTAAAATATGATATCCAACTGGCCTGAAGAAATATTTGGTAGGCCTCTAGGTGTAGCAGAAAACTGTCCAGAGTTGCAGGTTCATGTCTCACAACTGATCCTCCCATGATGTTTCTTGAGAGTCACAGGCATGTAAGAGGAGAAACTATCACCTAAATCAGAGACACAATAGGCTCGAACTTGGTTTGCAGAGAGAATACAATGTCTTAGTTAAAATAAGTGTGGGTGGAAAGGTGGTGGAGGTGTGTATAAACTTCAGAATGAACAACTAGATTTACATTCCCCCCCAAACTAAGCGGATTGGCTCCAGGTGTAACCGGTTAGTAAATAGGAAATCGTGCTTTTATATCTTCATTACTTTAACATGTAGGATTAATCACGTACCTCAAATATTACCGCACATAACGACCTGTTGGAGTAACCACACAATCCAACCATCGTTGGAATGGCACGTAATAGCTGGCATGATGAAGGATCATGAGAGAAATGATAGCTTGTGCAGAGTCGTAGTCCTTACTGTAGTGAGCCAACTGGATATTGCTGAATGTGAAGTTGCGTCATAATGATGCAACACTTTCAGATAGAAAGCATCAGTATTGTCTAATTAATGGTGTTGTTGCACGAAAGATTGGAGGGCTAGAGTCGCAGCATCGGCAAAAAGAAAGAGTGAAGTGGCAAGAAAGAACAATAGTAATTAGTGTATCAACAGGTTCTTTTTCAAAAATGTCGAAGGTAGGTGTCACAACATTGAGATTGACGAATTTATCGGAAGAAGGTGTAACAACATTGAATGCAGTCAATTCATTGGAAAAAGGTGTAGCAACATTGAAATCGGCCAATTCAATGGAAAAAGGTGTAACAACATTGAAATCGGCCAATTCATCGGGAAAAGGTTTAACAGCATTGAAATCAACCAAACGCTACCTTACTTCGATTCTAGGAAGTTTTTCAACTTCCATGAACTCATCATTTCCTTCTGTTCATCAATCTACATGCACACACATAATTGCTTGATACCTTTCAAGGCTTTATTAGCATAGTAAAGAAAATAGAAAAAATTCAACTAAAAACAGAGAAATGCAAATTTTGTTGAGATTATTTATATACAAAGTCTGAGCAAAATAAGTCCTAAAGTTCATAAGGGGAAGGAGCAAGCTCCTTTTCGTTTAAGATTTGATAATCTGTATCAGTTGTATAGCTAGTTTCGAATTCTATCTTGGACAGTGGACACTGATACAGACACAGACGATGACCATTTGTATGTAAGTGTGCGATGACCAAGAATTCCCTTTCAGTAACTGTGTAATTTAACTTAGTAGGAGCCATTTTCTTTCTTATATAGTAGATAGTGTAGGGTTCTTTGTCCTCTTGTTTCCCTAGTACTGCACCAATTGCAGTGTCTGAGGCATATGAAGAAATGTGAAAAGGCAGAGCCCAATTGGGCCCTCTCAAAATGGGAGCTGTGGACAATCTTTGTTTAAGATCTGCAAAAGATAATTCACAATCCTCAGTCCAACAAAAGTTAACATCTTTTGTTAGTAAGAAAAACAATGGAGAGGCAAGTTTAGAGAAATTTTTAATGAATCTCCTGTAATACCCAGCATGTCCTAAAAAACTTCTTACCTCCTTCTGAGTTGATGGAGTTGGAATGTCCAAAATTATCTGGATTTTGGCTCGATCTACCTGAATCCTTGCATAAGAGATGAAGTGTACCAGCACCACCCCTTCACACATAATCATATGGCACTTTTCTGTACTTAAAGAAAGATGAGAATGTCTACATCTTTTGAGTACTTTTTCCATATTAGACAAAGCGTATTTGAAATCAATCCCATAAGGTGTAAAGTCATCCATGAATATTTCCATACATTTATTCACCATATCAGAGAAAATACCAATTACAGCTCTCTGGAAAGTGGTTGGTGCATTACACAAGCCAAATGGGAGAACCCTGTAGGAAAATGTTCCCCAAGGGCTAGTAAAGGTGGTCTTATCTTGGTCCTATGGGGCAATTTGTATCTGGTTATAGCCACTGAATCCATCTAGGAAAGAAAAATATTTTTTTCCGGCTAAGTTATCTAAAACCTGATCAATAAATGGTAGAGGGAAATGATCCTTCTGCGTTGCCTTATTCAGGGCTTGATAGTCCACACACACTCTCCACTTAACATTCTTTTTAGGCACAATAACCAATGGTGATACCCACTCACTGTTTGATATAGGATAGATGAATCCGACATTGAGAAGTTTATGAAGTTCTTCTTTAACAATTTCTTTAAGGTTTGGGTTCTTCCTCCTTTGCGGTTGGCAAATGGGTCGACATTCTTCTTTGATGTATATATGGTGGGTGAATAGCTCAGAGGGGATGCCTTTCATATCCATGTAATCCCATGCAAATTCTTCTTTATGTTCAATCAGTAAATTCATCAGTCGACGAGTTTCAACACTGGAGAGATCGGGATTGATGTTCAAGGTTTTTCCAGGTTCGATTTCCACAACGACGCTCTTGGAAATGATTTTAGGAAATAATCCAACTATTGTTGTTTCATCATCTACTATTACAACGTTTGCTGTTATAGCAAATGTTGTTACAACTGAATCACTCTGATTGTCAGCAGTTTCTGAGAACATTTCCGAGTTCATTTCTTCCTGGGCCATAGGGTCAAAGACACTGATCAATTGGTGGTGCATGTGCTGTGTAACAGTAGAGGGGTCACAAATAAAAAAATTGATTAACTCATCCTCTATCTCATCCTTGCAACTCGGGGCCTTTCCTATAGTTAGTACAGTCAGAGCACTTTCAGCCTCAGTGTCCATCCATAGAGAGTTTTCAGGTTCTGCACTAGGTGTAGCATGAGGATACAGGGTAATTTTTTTTGTGTCATAACCATCAGAGATGGTCATAGAACCAGATCAGAAACCTACGAAGGCATCAACTGTGGCTAACCATGGTCATCCCAGAATTAGAGGATGGCCTCCCAGACTGGATTTGGGCTGCAACATGACAAAATCAGCAGGATACTCCCACGAGTCTACTGAAATAACTAAATCATCGATTACTCCTTCTGGTCTGATGGTAGAGTGATCAACTAATTCTAGAATAGTAGGAGTAAGTCAGATTTTTGTTCCGAGTTGCAGCAACTGCATAGTTTCTATTGGCATGATGTTAATTGATGCCCCTAAATCAACTAGTACATGCGAAATAGATGTCTGTTCAATTTTAATTGTGACAGTAGGGTTTCCTGGGTCACCATATTTAATAGGTGGAGTTTTTCCTAGCATTAGCTCAGACAAATCCCCCACTACATGCACTGTGACGGGATCTTTGGGTTTTCGTCCAGGTTTTCTGATACATAGATTCCTCACAGTCTTGGCATAAATAAGGAAATCCCTTTATTGCTTGCAGTAGTGGAATGTTAACGTGCAGATTTTGCAATTCTCCAAGGAGATTGAAAGATGGTAATTCCACAGGCTTGGTAATTTTCAGTCTTTCAGGGAATGGTGGGTCTGGTGATTCTAGAATGGGTTGGTCAATTTCTTCTGTATCAGCAGATGGTCTCTCCCCTGATTCCTTATCTGATTCTAAAGATGGAGCATCTTCAACTATTGGCTCAACTATTCTCCCTGATCATAATTTTATTTCATCACAAGGCATAGTAGTAATAGATAAGGATGGCACATTATGTATGCCTATGTTCTGAATGACCTTATTATTTGGGTTTGGGTTAGGTTGCACAGGCATCTGAGGTCATAAGGGAGGATTGTTTGGTGAGTTATTAGGAGGCAATTGCAGCTGTTGTTGCTGGTATGGGGGTTGGAACTATTGTTGAAAGAAGTTCGGTTGGTGTTGGCTTTGATAACTGAGTTGTTGTTGAGGACCTCTCCCGTATGGGTTCCATTGCCCATAGTGATTCTGTTGTTGGGGCATAGGTAACTATGCATTGGGATCCTGATAAGAGGGTGGAATTTGATTTGGAGGGGGGGCATTCGACTGGCCATATGGTAGCTGATTGTTCCAATAATTAAATGCTGGAGGAGAGAATTGAGAATTCATACCTTGACCTCTTGGCTGCCATTGTCTCCTTTGTGTGATCAGATAGACAGCCTCTGATTCCTCATTAGTTTCCTTCATTGATGCTTTTACATCTGGTAGAGAAGGACATTGGTTAATGGCATGGTCTAATTCACAAATAAGGCACACCTGGACACTGTTCAGTGGGCACTCCCTTGGTGGATGTTTCTTCCTGCATTTTGGACAGAAAGTGCATAATACTTGCCTTGGTTGTGCTTGTTTCTGTTTGACCTGCAAAGTATCCATTTGTGAGGCAAAAGAGTTAATCATATTTGTTTTGAAACTTTCTAATAGATTACCTATTTCTGCTCTTGTTGCTCCTCCATTTGTTGATTTCTGTACCCTTGAAAAAGTAGTATCCTTGGTAGCTGGCTTATTCCTTATAGATCCTCAAGAAAATATTTTGCAGAGGTATATAATGTCCTCATAGGATTCCTTATATATATCTCCTTTTCCAAGCATATTCATCATATCTAAACAATCTTCTCTAACTCCTTTTAGCAAAATGGTTTTTAGAATGTCCTTACTCACATCCGGATGGCCAGACCATTGTAGATTGTATTGGAGTCACTCCACAAAGTCTTCAAGGGTCTCTTCCTCCTTCTGTGACATTTTGAGCAACTCCTCTCTGTGTTCCCTTGTTCGATAGTAGTCTTGGTATTTATGCAGGAAAATTTGCCTCATTTGTATCCATGTTGAAATGTTTTCCCCTCCAAGGCTCATGAACCATCTTAATGCATTTTCTTTTAATGTGGCTGGAAACAGTTTAAGCTTCTACACAGTGGTAGTGTAGTCATAGCTTCTACACAAAATGTCAAATTCAAACAAAAACTCATCCGGATCTTCAGTAGATAATCCATGAAAATTTGGGAGAGCCAAGAGAGGTATGTTTTTCATAGGATCCATCCCTCTTGTGGGAGCATCAGAAATAGGAAAAACCAGGGTAGAGATAGTGTTTTCATTGTTTACTTGATCCTCGTTGTTTTGTGGATTATCTTGGTAGAGATATTCTTCATTATCCCCTTGATTCTCCATATGTTCTCTCTCCCTCCACTCAATATGAATAGTGTCCCACTCTTCCTTAGTGACTACCCGACCGTTGATCCGATAAACAACTTCTTCTAGGTTTTCTCGGTTCCAGGCTATACTGCCTTGATCCTCAATGTTCTCCAGTGTTGCTTGCTGATTTGTTGGTGAAAAATATTTAGCTTCACTTTCATCTACAACTTCAACTTCATCCCTTGATGAGAATGATGTTTTGAGAGGGGGTGTTTCTGCTGACTTCGGATCCCGTCCTCTTGGAGGATTGGTAGGGTGAAAAATGTATCCTGAAGAAGAATCTTCTCTGGCTATAATCTCATCAACAATGGCCTGTTTTCCCAGTATGTTAGGATTTCTTCCCCCACGTCCTCTAGTCCCTGTAATGTTAGTATTTTGGGGGGTTCGTTCTCGCGTTTGGTGATTCATGCAGACTATTCATTCCTAAAAAAAAAACTAGTGTGCTTACCAAAATCTACAATTATCTTCCCCGGCAATGGCGCCAAAATGTTGGGCACTTTAATTGTCTAATTGAATGGAAAATCAAAGTGTTCAATATAAATTGTCAACCCAGGGAAGTCTGTTATTTCAAGATAATTCTGCACAGTCTATGCTAGATTATGAAAGCATCTCTAATCTAATTGTAGTAGGGAAGTTCTTTTTAACAAATCAAACAAACATTATCACTAACACAATTGTGCTGATACAACTGGAGTGCTATAGATTTAAAATCATAATTGCAATCAAAACTAATAAATCTACAAAAACCATGAATTGCCTACCCTAATCTAACTTTCTAATTTACTTTTGCAGGAAGAAATTCTATACTATTGCTGAAGGGAAATCTACTTATTGCAAGAAGCTACTTCACACTTTTAATTCTCCAAAACAAGATTTTAACCTAATGCAGAAACAGGAAAAACAGTTCTCCAGCCATGTTCAACAACTGACTTCTAATTCTCATGAGACAAGTCTATGCGCATTTACCAAGAAGGAACTAAATTGTAACAATAATTATATTCATAAATATCTAACAGTTAAACCATTCACAATGAAAACGACTAAATCTAGAATTCGAAACAGAGGGGAATTAATGAGGAAGGTGGGCCCTTTCCTTCTCACGGAATCCACTCAAAATATAGGTTACAGTCTGCTAAAGAAATTCAATCCACTTCTTCATTCAATTGCCAAAAAGATGTCTGTGTACAATAATCGCTACCTTCTTTAGTTCAAGGAAAAAGACTAATAACCCTTTACATTTGCTGACGGGCGAAATTGACCGTCCGTCAACTGAGAGAGTGGAACCGGTCCGGGGTTGTCTAATAACCCAAGCCGTTTGGAATGAACCACCCTGACGGGTTTAGCGGCTCCGTTAGCCGATCTAAGGTCTTAGGAAAACCAAAGAG